>WAAB01015302.1:23402-35847 GCA_013389865.1 Piaya cayana | reverse complement strand
GAGGAACAGCTGGACCAGAAATGGTTTTTATCAAACGCACCTTCGGCTTGGTATATTCTTCTTGATAACACACCAATTTTGGATATTTTTGTTTAGACCCGCAGGCAAAACAAGTTCTTTTTAAAATAAGTCGAGTAACCAAACACACAGTTTCGGAAAGGCGCGAGATCCTTTGTTAAGCATCTCATTCAGCTGGATTTAAGTCTCTCTCCTGACAAGCTCATTCACACAGGACGTTAATGAGATTTAACTAATGTGCTTTAGGTTTGAGCTCGCGTCTTTGTGTAGACATGCTGGTCAGTTGTTCAGGCGCTGTTCCTGGATGGCAAAGCACCAAAATTAAAAATTCATTAGTGCCTCCGAAGAAAGAATATGTTTGTGCTTTGAAGATACTTGGAAGTGAAGTGAGAAACGGGGCTTAAATGTCTTAAAGCGCCCGTCAACTCCTGTGGTTTAAAACACGTCGGGGCGTGTTTAAACCTGCGGCGTTTTGGCTCTGCCGCGGGTTGCCAAGCGTTTCGTTAAGGAATTTGAAATGAAATTTTCTTTTAAGTGCGCTTGGTGTCTGCTCGTAAGCTGAGAGGGAAAAATCTCCAGCATTTGAGGCCGTGGCAGCGTTTCAGTGTAGTTTCATTCCACGGGAAGCAGTTCCAAGCTGCAAAAGGCAGCTGGTGAAGACAAATGAGTATTTTTGGGGGCCAAAGTGGCTCGGCTTTAGAAGCGCTTGAGGACAAGCTCTGCTTAAGGCTAAGGTGGGGTGGTGGGTTTTACGTGTAGCAGCAGATGAAGCGCAGGTGTTGGGAAGCTCTTCTCGCTCCTGGAAGGTGGTCAGGATCCCCTGGAAGGTGGAGAACGTTCCTTCAGGCTCCCCTGTGGATCTGGAATGGTGTGTGGGGTGCACGGGTGAATTAACATGAATGTAAGTTGTAACGAATTAGATCACGAGATGCTCTGCAGCACTTGAACTGGCAGCTGTGGGGCTGTAGACTTGGTCTGCATCATGTTCAGCCCTCGTTGGGCTTTATCAGCCTCGCTGGCGAGATCCACGTTGATGAACTTGAGATGGGGAGAGGCTTTTTGCTTTGCAGGAAAGCATCAGGCAACTTTCTGGACCCCTTTGAACAGCAAAGGGCACTCTCTGTCACTTTTAATTTGCTTGTGGATGTCTTAAACCCCTCGATAACCTATTATTTCATTTTTAACAGTGCCTCAGGCTCATTGTATTTGTGCTGTTTGGTAGCAGCTGTGGAGAGCGGAAGGGGAATCTTGTTGTGAGGCTCTTCCAGTATTAAAAATGGTGCAACTGAGGACTTGTAGAAGTGAGGACACAGAAATGCAAACCTTGATTGCTTGTGACTCGCAGCTGGTGCGCAGAAGACAAGTTGTGTCTGGTGGCGGAAAGAGTCGTCTTTGGGTTTTAATACTTTAGTGGCACAAAATCGGTACCGGGATTTTGGGTGATGGGTGTAATGAGGGCCAGTAGAAGTCTGGAGAAAGCTGCTGGTCCTTAATTAACTGGGAACAACCCTGCCTTTCTGTGGTATCCAGAAAATTCCTTAATTGCCAGTGTTGCCGGTCTTGAAAGCACACGAGTACTTGTTTTTCCCTCATCAGTTTGGTGCAGTGTTTCATAGAATCGCAGAATCACCAGGTTGGTAAGGACCCATTAGATCATGGAGTCCAACCATTCCCATCAATCACTAACCCATGTCCCTCAGCACCTCGGCCACCCACACCTTAAACCCCTCCAGGGAAGAGGAATCAACCACCTCCCTGGGCAGCCTCTGACACTGCCCAGTGACCCTTTCCAAGAAAAGTTTTTTCCTAATGCTGAACCTGACTCTCCCCTGGCAGAGCTTGAGGCCATTCCCTCTCGTCCTGTCCCCTGTCCCTTGGGAGAAGAGCCCAGCTCCCTCCTCTCCACAACCTCCACAACCAGTTGCAGAGAGCAATGAGCTCTCCCCTCAGCCTCCGCTTCTTCAGGATAAACACCTCCAGCTCTCTCAGACGCTCTTCGCAATCCTTGTTCTCCAGCCCCTTCCCCAGCTTCGTTGCTCTTCTCTGGACTCACTCCACAGCCTCAACATCTTTCTTGTGCTGAGGGGCCACAACTGACCCCAGGATTCGAGGTTCGGTCTCCCCAGGGCCGAGTCCAGAGGGAGAAGAACCTCGCTGGCCCACACCGGGTCTGATCCAAGCCAAGATGCCATTGGCCTTCTTGGCCACCTGGGCCCCTGCTGGCTCCTGTTCAGTCACTGTCAATCCTAGGTCATTCTTTTATGTTCCGCTGCAGCCCACAGTGTGACTTTTCCACAAGTTGGGTTTATCTCCTGCTCAGACTTTGTACCTTCTAACAATGAAGTATCACACCATTTAGTGCATCCAGGTCCTTTTCCACATCTCTGTCGTGTGTCTGTTGCCAAAAAGTGGTCTTAGAGAAGATGCCTTGATTTGTACTTTAACACATCTTGTCCCTTGAGTGTCACAGAATCATAAAATCACTTGGTTGGAGAAGACCTTTGAGGTTATCGAGCCCAACCATACCTGTACGCTAACAAACCAGATCACTGAGCACCTTGTCTACCCATCTTTTAAGTCCTTCCAGGGGTGATTACTCAACCACCTCCCTGGGCAGCTGTTCCAGTATCCAATAGCCCTTTTGGTGAAGAATTTTTTTCTGATGTCCAATCTGAACCTGCCTTGGTGCAGCTTGAGGCTGTTTCTTCTCATCCTATTGCTTGTGGCTTGGGAGAGGAGACCAGCACCCACCTCTCTACAACATTTCAGGCAGTTGGAGAGAGTGATGAGGTCTCCCCTCAGCCTTCTCTTCTCCAGGCTAAACAGCCCCAGGTCCCACAGCCACCTCTCAGAACCCTGGTTCTCCAGCCTCTTCCCCAGCTTTGTTGTCCTTCTCTGGACAAGCTCCAGGACCTTCATGTCTCTCTTGGAGTGAGGGGATGTCCTTTCAGAGATGCCACACGCTTGAGACTGCGGATGGAGGAGGTGGAACTCCAGATCCGCTGCTGCAGTTCGGGTTATTCGCCTCCAGTGGTTCGAATTTATTTAAAGTTGAGGTGAAGCTGACCTAGAGTTGATGTAAGGTTGGGCGATGTCTGGCTGAGCATCATCTCTGCTCGCAGCAGAAAGTTATTGTGATTCGCATCAGCCTGACAGCTAATTACAAATAATAAATTGAAGATTGTAATTAAGCTGTCACCTTAATTTGTTTCTGCTCTCCTTTGTGCACGCATGGAGCTCTCCTTGGCTCTTCAGCCACCTGGAAACGCCAGACGGGTCCTGGGCTGGATCTGCTCCTGCTCCGTCCCTGGGTGGTGCGCTGGGTGCCTCCCAGGTGGTTCACCTAGGGCAGCGCTCCCGGGAGCTTTTCCACCACTGCGCTCGGAAGAATGTGCCGCTTCCTTGCCAGCTGGTTTTATAACCGGGCCTGCTGTGCTTCCTTCCACAAATATTTCCCTTGCACAGCAACCTGAGAGCGCTACATGTAGGTCAGTTCCTGATTTTCCACTGTCAAGGTGCGGAGGAGAGGACAGCAGGTAGGAACGAGCTATTTCTGTTCGACACTTCTGCTGGGCGAAGAGAGGGAGGGATGCTCTTCTCTTTCTGAATCTCCTTTTAAGTCTTCTCCACAGCTGCACACATCTGGAGTGTTTTGCATAATATCTTTGTACGATGGGCCTGGCCCAATCTGATAGAAATTTGAGATCCAGCTGGAATCTGGGGCGGAGCCTCGTGGTTTTAAGAAGTCTTTGGTTTGGGTTTGGCAAATGAGGAAACGTAGCTGTTTCCCTCTGAAAAAAACCCCATGTCGTTCTTATACTTTGAGAAAACAGTTAGTTTTCAGAGTTGAAAGTAAATCATCCGGGTCCTGCCCTTGGGGCACAAGAACCCTGAGCAGCTCCAGACTGGGAGAAGTCTGGCTGGAAAGTGTCTGGAGAAGAAGGACCTGGGGGTGTTGGTTGAACAGGAGCCAGCAGGGGCCCAGGGGACCAAGAAGGCCAAGGGCTGCCCCATCCCTGGAGGGGTTCAAGGCCAGGTTGGATGGGGCTTGGAGCCCCTGGTCCAGCGGGAGGTGTCCCTGCCTGTGGCAGGGTTGGAGCTGGATGGGCTCGGAGGTTCCTTTCAGCCCCAGAACTCTCTGACCCTGTGAACTTGTACCCCAGCTGCACCCTGCACTGGTTCTCTGTCCGGATACTGATCTCACCTAAACTGTTGTGAACCCGTGTCGGCTTTCAGCCGTCCTGGGTTAATCATGGATGAGCACTGAAGGTAATTTGGTGCACGGAGAGATGTGAATGTTAATCAGTGTTCTGGTGGAAATTTCACTTCTAGGCTTTCCGTTTGACCCCAGGAGACAGATAATTCCTTCTACTGTGTAGACTGAGCTGATGTCGAATGAGTTTTGTCTTTCTTTACTTGACTTTTTCAGCCTCTTATCAGTCACCTTTGTTAAGGAGGGCTGTAAAATGTCTTGAGTCACCTTGTTTGGCTGTGCTCAGTCGGTGGGGTGAGCTCTGATAAAGAAGAATGATTTCTCCATCCCTGGAGGGATTCAAGGCCAGGTTGGATGGGGCTTGGAGCCCCTGATCCAGTGGGAGGTGTCCCTGCCTGTGGCAGAGGGGTGGAACTGGATGGGCTTTGAGGTCCCTTCCAACCCAAACCAGTATATGATTCTATGATTAATAGGCATGTTAATTTGGGGTTGCTTGTTTGTCATCATCTGGGATCGCTCATCCAAACACCATCACTCTGGCTGGTGTGTTCCACCTCCAACCATCAGCTAAGGGCCTGCTGCTGATGTGATTCTCCAGAACAATTCCTGAGGAGTTCTTACATCTTTAAGCAGTTCTTACATTTTAAGCAGGATTGGTTTGCAGTGGGGAGTAAGGTTGGATTATATTACAGGCCTTACGAGGAGAGGCTGAGAGGGCTGGGGGTGTTTATCATGGAGAAGAAGAGGCTGAGGGGAGACCTCATTGCTCTCTGTGACTGCCTGAGAGGAGGTTGTGGAGAGGAGGGAGCTGGGCTCTTCTCCCAAGGGACAGGGGACAGGACGAGAGGGAATGGCCTCAAGCTCTGCCAGGGGAGGTTTAGGGTGAACATTAGGAAAAATTTTTCACCGAAAGGGTGATTGGTCAGTGTCAGAGGCTGCCCAGGGAGGGGGTTGATTCCCCTTCCCTGGAGGGGTTTAAGGGCCGGGTGGCTGAGGTGCTGAGGGACATGGGTTAGTGATTGATGGGAATAGTTGGACTCAATGATCCAGTGGGTCTCTTCCAACCTGATGATTCTATGAGTCTATGATATGGCCTTGTCCATCGGTGAAGGTGCCAGTTGATGGGAACCAAGCAGCTTGTGGGGCTGGGATGCTTGCTCTCCGACCTGGTGGGTTCCCTGCTGGCACTCGGCTTTCCTGGTGCTTCATGGCTGTGGCTGCGTTGCCGAGCGAGGTGCAGTTCTGCCCTTCCCCTCTTCCTTTGCCATCTGAGCTGATAAAGCTGCCAGAGCAAACAATTGCTGTCTCCATCACCGATTTTCTTGGAGAATAAAACACGTCTGCATTGGCAGCAAAAGGCAGGTTCTTTTCTCTTTTTTCCCTTCGGTGCTTGAACAAAATCCTCGTGCCACTACAGTAAAAGCAAAGAAAACCTCTAAAGCTACCCCCAGCCCTTAACTTGTACCGATCCCCCCCTTATACCTCGGAGCTCTTGATGTTGCTTCAGAGCTGCAGGGGCAGCTTGGAGGCCACTGAGGATTTGAGGAGCCATCACCGGTGTCTGTGCATGAATTTAGGAGCAAACAAGCAGGTTCAGAGCTGCCAGTCGCGTCCAGATGTTTGCTTGGCTGAAAGGGATGCATGGGGACTCCAGACATCTTTTCTTGGTGAGCAGGCACACAAGGCTCTTCCTTCAACCTGAAATTTGAGGGAGAAATAATTCTCCTATCTTAATATTTACTTTTAAGAACCAAATCTTAATTAAAACCCTTATTCGAAGGCCCTACTATTCATTCCGTTTCAATTTAATTAGGAATGCTCGCTGCCCAAACAGTATTTCTCATGTGTGGATATTTTCTCTCATGAAAAGTCGCATCACTTTGAAAGATCCCTATCTCTTTCACCTCAGGTAACCAGAATTTTCTAGCAAATGGGCAATTAACGGCTATTAAGAGGTTCTAAAACGTTAATTTTTCACGCAGTCCTAAGTTGCCCCTAGCAGAAATGTCTCTCAAGTTGTGCTATTATTGCAATTACGGGAGGCGTTCAAGGTGCTGGGGTTTTCCTGAGCCGTGGTTTGGAAGGGAGGCTTAAGGAGAAACCCAAACCCCACTTTTTTCTTTCTCCCGTGTCCATAACGGTGGTTTTGGAATAACCGTGAGCTGCCTTTCCACCTCTAGCAATTAAGCTGAAAACATCATTTACTTGCTTGGTTTTTCTGAAGCTCAGTGACCGCGGGCTGCGAAACTTGGTTTGTTGGAGAATTTTCTGTGCTGTCCTGCAGGAATTCACCCTAAACCTCCCCTGGTGGAGCTTGAGGCCATTCCCTCTCGTCCTGTGCCCTGTCACTTAGGAGAAGAGCCCAGCTCCCTCCTCTCCACAACCTCCTCTCAGGCACTTGCAGAGAGCAATGAGCTCTCCCCTCAGCCTCCTCTTCTCCATGATAAACACCCCCAGCTCTCTCAGACACTTCTCATTATCCTTCTTCTCCAGCTCCTTCACCAGCTCCATTCCCTTCTCCAGATGTGCTCCAGGACCTCAATGTCCTTCTTGTAGTGAGGGGTCTAAAACTGACCCCAGGATTTGAGGTGTGGCCTCACCAGTGCCGTGTAGGAGGCTACAATCCCTTCCCTGGTCCTTCTGGCCACGCTGCTTCTAGTAGAAGCCAAGATGCGGCTGGCCTTCTTGGTCACTTGGGCCACTGCTGAATTGTTCAGCCGGCCACAGGGACTCGGGTGCCCTTCACCATCCATCCAGTCGTAGAATCATAGAATCACCAGGCTGGAAGAGACCCAATGGATCATGGAGTCCAACCATTCCCATCAATCACTAACCCATGTCCCTCAGCACCTCGGCCCCACGGCCCTTAAACCCCTCCAGGGAAGGGGAATCAACCCCCTCCCTGGGCAGCCTCTGACACTGACCAATCACCCTTTCTGGGAAATATTTTTTCCTGATGTCCAGCCTGACGCTCCCCTGGCGGAGCTTGAGGGAGCTTGAGCTCTTGTCCTGTTCCCTGTCACTTGGGAGAAGAGCCCAGCTCCCTCCTCTCCACAACCTCCTCTCAGGCAGTTGTAGAGAGCAGTGAGGTCTCCTCCCAGCCTCCTCTTCTCCAGTCCAGGCTTCCTGAATGGTTTTATTTAAAATAAGTTGATTTTAAAAGGAGGGATTTCCTTACACAGAGATGAACTTTTGAGTAAGTCTACAACCTCACACTCCTTGAAGAATCAGAGAATCACCAGGTTGGAAAAGACCCATTGGATCGGCGAGTCCAACCGTTCCTATCAAATACTAAACCACAAGAGAAGAATGAGAGAATAATCATGGTATTTACCTCCCTGGTCGTTTTTATCTTTAAATGGGAATCAGGTAGTTATTAAATCGAAAAGCTACGGTAAGAGTTGATGAGTTGTGAGCGTGAGGGGGAACCAAGGCTGCCAAACAGATGTGTTTCTGCATATTTCCTAGGTAATTTAGAAAATATTAATTTCTCTCTTCAATTCTAGGTATCCTTGATGCTGATGATACTTAAAAAGGCAACGCCGATGTCCCAGCTGGATTTCTGAGCGCTTCTGTAATTCCTGGCCAGTGCCGCTGTTGAAATAAGGGCTTGTCCTTAGTGCTTGGCCGGCCATCCCAGGAACATCCACCTGGGTCCTGCATGCAAGTCCTCGACATTCTGGAGACGATGGGGATCGGTAAGAACACCACGTCGAAATCGGTGGAGGCGGGAGGCTCGACGGAAGGCAAATACGAGGATGAAACCAAGCATCCCACCTTTTTCACCTTGCCTGTAAGTATCAGAAACGCTGTGACCAGCAGGTCCAGGGAGGTTCTTCTCCCTCTGTACTCGGCCCTGGTGAGACTGCTCCTTGAGTCCTGTGTGCAGTTCTGGGCCCCTCAGCACAAGAAGGATGTTGAGGCTCTGGAGCGAGTCCAGAGAAGAGCAACGAAACTGGTGAAGGGGCTGGAGAACAGGCCTGATGAGGAGCGGCTGAGAGATCTGGGGGTGTTTATGGTGGAGAAGAGGAGGCTGAGGGGAGAGCTCATTGCTCTCTACAACTACCTGAGAGGAGGTTGTGGAGAGGAGGGAGCTGGGCTCTTCTCCCAAGTGACAGGGGACAGGATGAGGGGGAATGGCCTCAAGCTCCGCCAGGGGAGGTTTAGGCTAGAGATTAGGAGGAAGTTTTTTACGGAAAGGGTCATTAGGCACTGGAATATGCTGCCCAGGGAGGTGGTTGATTTGCCTTCCCTGGGGGTGTTTAAGTCACGAGTAGACGAGGTCCTGAGGGACATGGTTTAGTGTTTGGTGGGAATGGTTGGACTCCATGATCCGATGGGTCTCTTCCAACCCGGTGATTCTGTGATTCTATGATTCTGTGATACCGCATGCAGGTGCTGCTTGTAGTGAATCTAGTAATGCTGCTTTGTTCTGTGTTGTATAAAACCATTCTTGCCCCAAGAAGTCAGTAAAATCTCTGCTGCCACTAAGTGCTAAGGGAGAAAACAGCGATGTGAGGTGTGACTGCGGAGGAGATGTTTGGTTTAAGACCTTTCTTGCTTTGGTTTAAGGCCTTGTGTCTCTTGCTTGGTTTTTAAGGTGGTGATAAACGGCGGAGCAACATCCAGCACTGATCAGGACACAGAAGACACGGAGCTGATGGCCATCTACACTACAGAAAACGGCATCGCAGAAAAGGTACGTAGCGGTCTCCTCCCAGGGAAAGCTCATTCTTGCTTTCCCACTTCTGTTATTTGTCCCCACTCACCGTACTTGGCCGAGAGGTCTCCTTTCTCCAACCAGCCGTGCTGACTCGCAGCTTCAAACCAGGCTAGGGGGCAAGTCCTGTCCTCGTGACTCTCCTGGTCACAAGTTTTTTGGTTGCAGAACATGAGGAACGAGGTTCCTTCCAGGCAGAGCTCATTCTTACTCTCTTAGTTCTATTATTTGTCTACACTCACTGTACTTAGCGAAGAGGTCTCCTTTCTCCAACCAGCCGTGCTGACTTGCGGCTTCAAACCAGGCTAGGGGGTGAGTTCTGTCCTCGTGACTCTCCTGGTCACAAGTTTTTTGGTTGCAGAACACACTCAATGACTCAGCAGATGTTGGCAACCCCTGGTGCACTTTGACCTGGCCTCAGAATTCGCAATATGCAGAGTTTTTAGCTGTTGTTCCCATTGGCCTTTGCGTGATTTCCCTGAAAAGGTCACCCAGCTCTCTTCTGTTCCCTTTTTCTGCTTTCAGTCGGGTAAACTGGTGGCATTGAGCACCTTCAAAAGTGGGATCTTTCCCGCTCCCTTTTCCAGTTTCTTCCAAGCTCCAGCCTCATAAATGTAATTTTTCTAACCTTCTTTCACGTAAGGGGCTGCTTGGTAGGATTTAGCAGCCGCTTCGTGGACAACATTCAGGTCTTTCACATGAACCCTTCAACATTTTCTTTAGGAGAACAATGATTGCACCTTGGCTATTCAGAAAGACTCAGCTGAGGCCACAAAAGACCAATTTGATTATGATTTTTCCAGCTTTTTTTCCCAATTCTGTCGTTGGTTGAGCCTGTTCAGTAATAATCTTGCAGAAGAGACAGTGTGAACGTAAGCTTCTGTTTAAAATAAGGAAGAGGATCGCAGTAAATCTGAACAGCTCCTTCTTCTGAAGTGTTTCTATCTAATTGGCTTTGGGGTTAAGCCTTATCTCCAAAAAGCCTCAATCTGACCAAACTCGTGAGAATGTCCCAATGGAAACAAGAGCAAAACTCTCTTGGTTCCAACCAAGAACATCATGATGGCAACTTCTTTGAGGCCATTACTTCTTTGCACTGGTGAGACCGAACCTCGAATCCTGGAGTCAGTTGTGGCCCCTCAGCACAAGAAGGATGTTGAGGCTCTGGAGCGAGTGCAGAGAAGAGCAACGAAGCTGGGGAAGGGGCTGGAGAACAAGAGGAGCAGCTGAGAGAGCTGGGGGTGTTTATCGTGGTGAAGAGGAGGCTGAGGGGNCTCCACCGGGGAGGGTCAGACTGGACATTAGGAAAAAATATTTCACAGAAAGGGTGATTGGTCAGTGTCAGAGGCTGCCCAGGGAGGGGGTTGAGTCCCCTTCCCTGGAGAGGTTTAAGGGCCGGGTGGCCGAGGTGCTGAGGGACATGGGTTAGTGATTGATGGGAATGGTTGGACTCCATGATCCGGTGGGTCTCTTCCAACCTGGTGATTCTGTGATTTTCTCCATCACCTGCTGGAGCAAGGGTGATGCCAAAGGGTGTAGTTAAGGTCTTTAAACTTGGGCATCAACACTCATAGACTCATAGAATCACATGGATGGAAGAGACCCACTGGATCATCGAGTCCAACCATAATTCCCTTCTGACTGTCAGTGTTAAAGTCTCTAAAGAGGCGATTCCAACAGACATCTCTTAGCGTGACACTGGGAGGGTATTATGAATGCCACAGCGTGTCTGTCTCTTGCAGACAGCCTGATTCTATGTCTCAAATCATCTCCACTACAGTCTGGATCACACTGATATTTGAGTGGACACACACTGGCAACCATTGAGATGCACGTGTCTGTGATGGGTGATCTTGGGAGCACGCCCAGACTAGCATGGAGAGAGACAATCTGATAAAAGGCTGGAGCCGAAGGTGTTGGGACGCAATTGTGCAACTAAGATTAACCATCTCTAGACGTTCAGGCATGTGCTGAGGGACACGGTTTAGTGTTTGATAGGAGTGGTTGGACTCGATGATCCGATGGGTCTTTTCCAACCTGGCGATTCTGTGATTCATGGCCGGGTTGTACCGAATGTATGTTTCTCTCCCTTCCGCTTGATCTGTGTGATCAGAGCTGTAGATGATGGGTGATAACTCACCTGAAGGAGACCGTGAGCTTTTAATCAAGCTAATCGGCTCGAGTTAAAGCTCTGCTGTGGCTCATGATGAATGAACAGTGGAAGAAGGGAGAGTGATGAACAGCCCGGTATATCCAGAGCAAGGCAAACCTCCTGCTTTTCGCTTGAAGTGAGCATGAAACCTGTTTGTTCTTGGCTTCCCGTTGCTCTCGAGCAAGCATTTCACTAAAAAAGCAGAGGAAAGACCTTGAAGAAAAAACCTTTAGCAAAGAGAACTGAAACAAACTTAATTGCTGGGGGGTGTCCGGTGTTTAGCTTGTCTCTCAATCTTTGTTACCTGAAACAACGAACTATCAGCCTCCGGGAGTAAGAACTACATCACTGCATCCCAATAAAATAAGCACTACTATGTTACTTATTACTTAATATAATTAATTTGAATGCGTTCTTATCCCTTTAAAGGATTTCTCTAAAACGCCTGCGTCCTGCATTTGATCAATTTTCTTTTGGTCCTTCCCAAGTACTTGGTACCGGAGCTTTCATCTTGCACGGCTGCTGGTCTTTGCCTCTTCAGATTTCGGGGTGGGTTTGTTGATTTACGTTGGATTTCTGCCCCCTCGACATTTTTCCTCCACCGTTATCTCTGTCGCGTTCCTCCCCGTTTATACTTAGTCTGCGGTGGTTTTTTTTATTTTGGTGTTGTCTCACCTTTGGCCAATTAACAACTCAAAAACCCGGAGCTCCTCTCCGATGAGTATCTCCCTTGGAAAGGAGCAGCCTCTTCCCGGCGATTCCCAAGCACGCTTGGCAAGCAGCAGCACGCAGGCGGTGAGAGAAACCAGCAGGCACACGCTCGGGATCCGAAAGGGCTGTAACTACCCAGTGACTTACTGGCAGGAGAGCCAGACCTCGCCCTTGTCCTCACATTCCTCAACCGTCACTCCTGGGCTCATTTATGGCAGCTCCTTTTAGTTTGGAGAGTCAGAGAATCACCAGGTTGGAAGAGACCCACCAGATCATGGAGTCCAACCATTCCCATCAGTCACTAACCCAAGTCCCTCAGCACCTCGGCCACCCGGCCCTTAAACCCCTCCAGGGAAGGGGACTCAACCCCCTCCCTGGGCAGCTTCTGACAGGGCCTAACAACCCTTTCTGTTAAATATTTTTTCCTGCTGTCCAGGCTGACCCTCCCCTGGTGGAGCTTGAGGCCATTCCCCCTCGTCCTGTCCCCTGTCCCTTGGGAGAAGAGCCCAGCTCCCTCCTCTCCACAACCTCCTCTCAGGCACTTGCAGAGAGCAATGAGGTCTCCCCTCAGCCTCCTCTTCTCCACCATAAACACCCCCAGCTCTCGCAACCTCTCCTCATAAGCCTTGTT
>WAAB01015300.1:0-19405 GCA_013389865.1 Piaya cayana | reverse complement strand
ATGGGCTTTGATGTCCCTTCTGAGTCAACGCATCCTGTGACTCTATGATAACGAGACACCTTCCACACAAACCAAATAGCAGCACTCTTCTGGGATGGTTCTGCCTCATGAAGAGCAAGTTCTGAGGCAGCATTTAAAGGGATGTCTGTACTGTTAGTGGCAGTTTAAAAACCCCAGGCAATGCTTACAAAGAGAGATGCCTTTGTCAGGATCCTGAACTGATGTGGTACAGTATTTTCTCAAGTCAGTCTCTTCTGCTCTGCAGGCTTTGCTTTGGACTTGGTGATTTCTGGGTTTGGGTTCTTAGGGAGCGCAGCTGCCGTGTGAGCAGGCAGTTCAACAGCCTTTAAGGTCTGTTTGAGAAACTGAACGCCCTGGCCTTATGCTCAGCTTGGCCCCCTTGGGAGCAAATGTGCTTGTGGATGGGGCTGATGTACACGCAGTCTGAGCCGTGGGCAGGACAGTTGGGTTAAAGCATAATACGTGCTTTTAAACTTCATTTACCCCATGGGTAGCGTGGAAGTGGTGACTGTGTTTGGTTGTGGGGCAAGATCATGATGCAGGAGACTCTTAGTAATCTTCAGGGTGGGCTTTGGGCTGGAGGATGTGGGTAACGTCTGTGAATGGCTGCTGTGCACCTGCAGAGGAGAGCCCTGGCCATGGGAATCCTGCTTGGGAAACCAGTTTTGCCTTCCGTGTCTGCCTGTCTTCTTGGAATGTGGCTTCTGTGGGTGTTTTGCATCATAGGTTTGTGGCACTATCAGTGTGCCCAGAGGACCAAGGTCTCTAAACTGACAACTGAACTTGTGTGGTCTTTTCATTAGTGGTTTGCAACCTTTACGGAGAACTGGTGTTGTGTGTGTGGCGATTCCTGTCATGGGAGCGTTCGTTGCGCTGAGTTTGTAACACCAGCATGCGATTGGTACCTCCTCCATTGAGTTCTGATGGGCGTCTCTGGTCAGGGAGGCCTGATTGCTTAGATCATAGGAGCTGGTTATTGCTTTGGTGGCCCTGATTTGGGAGACTGATGGCTTTGGAAAGCAAGGGGAGAGGTCCAGAGGGACTCAACAGGCTGGATCCATGGCTGAGGCTGATTGCATGAGGTTGGACAAGGCGGAGTGCTGGGTCCTGCACTTGGATCACAACCCCATGCAGCACTCCAGGCTTGCAGGGGTGTGGCTGGAAAGCTGCATGGGGAGCAGGACCTGGGGGTGTTGGTTGACTGGCTGAACTTGAGCCAGCAGTAGTCCAGGTGGCCAAGAAGGTCAACGGCATCCTGGCTTGTATCAGCTATGGTGTGGCCAGCAGCAGGGAAGGTATTGTCCCCCTGCACTTGGCACTGGTGAGGCTGCACCTCAAATCCTGGATTCAGTTTTGGGTCCCTCACTCCAAGAAGGACATTGGGATGCTGGAGCCTGTCCAGAGAAGGGGAATGGAGCTGGAGAAGAGTTTAAAGCTCAAACCTCATGAGGAGTGGCTGAGGGGGCTGGGTTTGTTTAGCCTGGAGAAGGGGAGTCTGAAGGGGAGACCTCATTGCTCTCTACAACTCCCTGAAAGAGGGTTGTTGTGGGGTGGGGTTTGGTCTCTTCTCCCTGGTAGCCAGTGACAGGGCAGTGACCTCAAGTTGCACTAGGTTAGATTTAGATTGGATATCAGGAGGAATTTCTATACTGAAAGGGTTCTTGGGCACTGGCAGAGGCTGCCCAGGGAGTCCCCATCCTGGGAGAGGTTTGAAAGATGAGTAGATCTCATACTTAGGGATGTGGTCTGGTGGCGGTTTTAACAGGTCTGGATCAATGATTGGACTCGAGGATCTTAAAGTTCTTCTCCAACTGAAACCGTTCTGTCATTCTGTGAAAAGTCTTGGTTTGTGGTGGGGGTGGAGGAGGTGGCAGACAGTGAGGCCCATGCAATGGATGTGATTAATCTGGGAACAAATTATCCAGTACAAATACTTTATAGAAATGCGTGGGTTTTGTAAGACTGGAAATGACATTCATGTGGAAGCACAGAAGTGGTTAACAGAGATTAGCGCAAGTGAAATGCTGTGATTGTTGTTTCTTTCACTGTGGACTCCTGAGTGCTCTGACCCCACAGATAACCTGCCTACTGTAAAATGACATTGTTTAGAGGGGAAAAAACCTTCATGGTCGTAGAGTTCAGGGCTATGCTCGTCGTCTTGCAGCGTGGAGCAGGCTCTCTAGCAGGATCAGGAGGCTGCGGTGGGCTCGTTAAGCCTCGATCCATGCATGAGTTAATGGTGTGTGCTGCAGAGCGTCCTGAAATGGTTCTTGGCCATGGGCTGCAGCCGCTCGCAGGAAGCTGCCAGGAGCCGGTACCTGTGATGAAATGGCAGCAGTTTCAGTCCCGCCTGAAAGAGGAAACTGCGGGGCTGCCGAGGCTGCACAGGAAGCCGGTGCCGGATGCGTAGACAGATTTGACAGCTCCGTTTCCTCTGGCTGGGAGAGCGTGTGCGTTTATAACCTGAAAACAGACTTCAGCAGCTTAAAAATAAAAAAGAATTTTAATGAGCTTGAAGGCTTGTGGCTTCTACTTGAAATTGCAGGTACAGCGAGAGTGAAGGCAAGACTGCAGATTCTGACATCTTGGTGCAAAGATCCACAAAATCTTTCTTAATTCTTCCCATCCTGGAATAAACCGCAGCTACTCTGATTTATGGGCAGTTTTTAAACAGCTCCATAGTGACACTGCATTTGATGTGACTAAGATGGGAATGTCAGGCTGGCACAGGAGGGGTTGTGGCCCTTGGAGTCGGGTGCCTTTGGGACAGCATTTCTTGCGACTTGTGCTTAAAAGTGAGAATGTGCTATAGGCACTGTGGATTTCTTCAGCCTTCGTGATCTGTTGGAGCCTCCAGGTCTGCAAACAGGCCTGTGAGGAGGCAGCGCAGCATTCCAGCTGTTCCTTTGCACCGGAGAGGATTTTCTGTCTGCGCAGCATCCCGTGGAGACTGTAGTTAGTCTTTCAGTGCTTCCTTCTGTGCTCTTTGGGATAAATCCGAAATGCAGATCAGCCTCTGTCTTAGAGGTCTAACTGAGCTGTAAAGCAAAACTCTGACATGGGCTGTTTAGCCTGGAACAGGGACATCTGATGGCCTTGGCAAAGCTTCCAAGGCTTTGTAATCCACAGTTCCTAGGATACTTTAGAGTTCTGTGCAGTCCTGATGATGTGATCAAGTGTAAATCCCCCCCAAATTACAAATATGATCAGGTAATGTGGACTGTACTGAGGCGTTTATGGTTTTTACAATACAGAGAGCTGTGAGAAGTTTATATCAGTTCAGGGGCGCGGGCTTAAGAGATCTTTTGATCCTATTGAACAGAACAGAATCACATTGCCTGGCATCACATTCCCATCTGTTGACTGTCCTCTCTGGGCTTGGCTGGATGGCTGATGATTGCATGGCTCAAAATCCGCTCCCTGCCCTCCGACTGGGATGGCTTCTACACTTTCAGTTCCCTCAGATATTTAAAGCTGTGTTTTCTGACCCCTCTGGGTACTGTGTACATCGGCTTCATGTCCTTCAGCTGCTTTGAAGGGAACAAACCCAGCCCCTTGTCTGGGCTTTGCTTCTTCCTGCCTCGGCATTGCCCTCAGGGAAAGGTTGTTTTCCAGTTGTATCTCAGATTGGACTGAATCACTTCTCACCCACAGTCGGTGATGGCTGTGTCTGAAGTTTTCCCTGTGGAAGAGTAGATCCCAGGATGGTGCCTCCTAGCTCCCTCAAACCAAACCGTCCCAGCTGTGTCTGTGGGTCTCTTCGAAGTGGAGAACAAAGGAGCTCATCCAGCTGATCGAGAAGGCAGCCTAATCCAAGTAAAATAACTTAATTAATGGTTCAACTTTCCTGATGGTGAGGCTGGGGAGGCCTGTGCTTGAGACTCTAAATCTGTTTAAAGCTCAGGCCATCTGATTTCAGTTATTTAAAGGTAAAGTTCTATTTCTCTACCTAAAGATGTGCTTGAATATGGTTTACTCCTTTAAATGCTTGTTTGGGAGGATTTGGTTTAAACAACAGTGGGAGAGACATGGGTGCCCCTTGGTCCACAACTGCCTTCCAGTGGCCTCAGTGTTTTCATGGTGAATTTTGTTGATGTGTCTCTTTAGAAAAGAAAAAAGAACCACCCTGCCCTGCTCAGACTTTTCCAGGCCCTTGTTGTGCAGTTTGGGCTCTGCCTTGTGCTCCAGGGCAGGGCTTTGGGGTGTTTGCACTCTGTTCTGTTCCTGCTGCTAGAAAACCTCAAGAATGGGATCAGCCACTAGGAAAAGGCAGTTTTGAGTTGAGAGCCTTTGCCTCACCCCTAGTGCAGGGTGGTCTGGGGCTCGGGGACACCCAGTTCTGCTTGAGGAGTGAGTTGGAGGTGCAAAGTGGGAGTAAGCAGGGCTTCTGTGGGAAGTGCTCTGAATTTGGGCTGCTGGGGCTCCCTGAGAGTTGTAGTGTGGGTAAGCAGTGTAGGTTTGCTGGGAGAGTTGGACTGTACTGGAGTAACACAGTCTGTGTGGGAGGAGTGTGTACAGCGTGTGCTCCACCTTCACTGGAGGCTTCGACCCGAGCTCCCATGGAGCACAGCAGCTTCTTTCCCAGCACTGGCGTGGGGACCTAGTAGGGGCCCAGAACAGCAAAGCCTTGAAGTTGGAAGCACAGTCTGTGACTTGATGCATCTTTGGTTCATCTCATTGCTTGCTTGATGCCCTCTGAAGCACCGAGTTTTAAAAATGAATGTTAAACACAGCCATTCTTTTTTTCACAAAGGCACAGGTGAGCTTTCCTTGTCCGAGTGCATGTGCAGAACGCTCAGATTTGGAGTTACTCGCAGTCTGGGATGTTGCAATGCATGGGAAGGGCTTCAGAGCGTGGACTTGCCCGTAGTCTGCTCCACAGGTTCTGGAAAGGCTGGCTGGAACCAGTGGTGTAACCTGCACGTTTGGGTAAACAAGGAAATAGGAATCTGCTTGCAGGAGGTGGAGCAGGCAGGGAGGGAGGAACACGGAGAGGAGGTGGTGCCCACAGGGGTGGTGTGGGAAGTGAGATGAGATTTGCGTGAGGCTGTTAGCTTGGAGCTGGGTGGGCTCGGCACTGGGGGGCAAGCAGGCACAGCCAGAGCCGGGGTTTTGGAGTCTTGGGTGGGCAGCGCAACAAATTCCAGCTGGAACTGGAAAAGCATCCAGCGGGTGGCTGGGAAACCCAGTGTGGAGAGTTGTTCTCTACTGCATTTATTGGCTTTGAAGGGAGTTCACAAAGGCTGCTGCCTGTGCTTTGCAGTGACAAAAGGCAGATGACGCTGCCTGACTGCACAGAGGGGGCTGGCCAAAGCATTGAGGCTTGCCAGTAACTAGGGTGCTCGTTCTGGTTGGAGTGTGCTTGAGTTGGATAGCAAGGCCTCTTTCGATGTGTTTTCCTCTTAAAATCTTCTTAACAAGTGACTCATCCCTTCCCACCTTTGCTTTGAGCTTGAAGCCTCTGTTAACGTGGGGCTGGGCTGCTCAGTTCCATTGCCCGCTGGCTTTCTGGTGGATTTTGTTAATCCTAAATGCGATGTTTCCTTTCTGACTGGTGTCACCAGTGTGGCGAGGTGGAACTACAGCAGTGCCTCAGCGGCTGGGGCAATAGCGACTGGTATCAGTGGGATTTAAAACGATTAGGCTGACCTGGACACAGAAACCATCATTTGAAATGGAAACAATTGCTTTGTCCTTCGGGGTAAACATGTTTGTGTTAGGGCTGCATTTCAGAGCTTTCTGTGGTGTTAATGAATCTGGAGAAGGGAATGGAGCTGGGGAAGGATCTGGAAGTCAGGGGTTCTGGGAATGGCTGAGGGCCTTGGGGCTGTTTAACCTAGAGAAGAGGAAACTGAGGGGAGACCTCTTCACTCTCTGCAGCTCCTGGAAAGGAGATTGTGGTGAGGTGGGTGCTGATGTCCCAAGTAACAAGTGATAAGATGCGAGGACATGGCCTCAGGTTGCAGCAGGGGAGTCTTAGATTGGAGATTAGGGAAAATATCATTACTGAGAGGTGGTGAAGCCCTGGCAGAGGCTGCCCAGGGCAGTGGTTGAGTCTGTGTCCCTGGAGAGGTTCAAAACCCATGTGGCTGTGGCACTTGGGGGTATCGATTAGCAAACGCGGTGGGGCTGGGCTGATGGTTGGACTGGCTGAGCTGAGAGGTTCTTTTCAACCTTAATCATTCTGTGATTCTTAACATTAACTGCATATGGATCCGTCTGTGGCTTGTGGGAACAGTAGGGATTAATATTCCCCTACCAGTGCTGATTTGGGGAATTTTTGAGGGTGTTCATTCTGAGGGCAGCTGGCCTTGCCTACAGCTTTGAGCTACCAGTGCAAGGTTTGTTGTTATGAGTTGCTAGCTCCGTGTGTGGATGAATGGTGAAGGATCTGTTGTCTTTCTAATTAAAGTTATATATTAATGAAGGGCAGCTCCGCCTGGCACTGGAGGAACCTGGCTGGTGTTTGCAGGAGGTATTGATTGCAAATATTGATTTGAATCATGTGCTGAAGTCTGTGCTGGGCCAGAGCTGAAGTAGCAGGGTCCCTCATGACTGTGTTGTGTCTGGAGAGCTGTGGGATGGCTCTTTGGGACTCTAGTGCCCCATGGGGCTGTTCAGTGCTGTTACCCGCTTCAAAGTATGTTCTCAGCAGTGCCTTTAACCAAAAGAGTGGGGACTGTGCTTGGGCCTTAAAAAGTATAAAGGGAGGAGGAATTAATCATATTTATTTGTTTGTACCTGCTTATATTTATCCCATAAACTAGCTTCAGAGCTCACACTGCTGTGTTTCCTGCTGAGCTCCGTGCTGAAGGTCTCTTGCAAGGCTTGTGTTGCCCAGCAGCTGCCAAGGCCCACTTGGCATTTGGTGCATCGAAGCCTGGGTGCTTCCATGCATTAAAAACAGTCTATAAAGGCCTTAAGACCCTTTTTCCTTACTTGTAGGTAAAAATCACACTGGATTTGGTTAGTCCTTCATGCCAGGGTAGGAAAGTGACCCTGCCAAGCATTGTTGTAGGTGCTGTTTGGTGATGATGTGTGGTGGGAGGGGCCTGGCTGCAGGGAGGAGGTGTTTGCATGTATGAAAATGAGCAGTTTCCTTTCTTGGGAGAGTGAATCTGCCTGCTCATCTGGGGACATCTCGCTCTCGGCTCCTGCAAGTGCCATCAGTGCTTTGGGATCCATCAGTGACATGTTCTGCTATCCAGTAACAATGAGAAACATCTAAACATGCATGTGTCTTTTCTTTCAGCTTCTCTGTGGAGTCGCTGTTCTCATAGCCTTCAGCCATGCAGACGATCAAGTGTGTAGTCGTGGGCGATGGTGCTGTTGGTAAAACTTGTCTCTTAATTTCTTACACAACAAATAAATTCCCATCGGAATACGTACCAACGGTAAGTGGCAGAGCAGCTCCAGTTATTCTTTGGGCACAAGGGGGTAGGGCAGCAAGTTTCCTTCCTAACCTTTGTGGCCTGCGTGCCTTGATTCTTGTTCTTACGCCCTGCTTCACTGTTGGAGACTGACGAATATGCCACGGGAGAGCAGTGGCTGGTGTGTTTGCTGCTGTCTCTGCATTACCTGGTGGTGCTGGGATGCCTTTTCCCATGTCCGGTCAGTTCCTGCTGCCTGAGAGCTCTCCGGGAACTGGAATTCTCTGTTGATGCCACCAGCTGGATTCTGGGAACAAGTTTCTTTGCTGTTGTCAGGACTGAGTGAGGAGTTGACAGCAGAATGCCTGCTGAGATCTTGCCACAGCTTCATCTTTAGTGATGTTAGTGCTGTGTATTCTTGACTACAGGTGATGTTTGCTGATGCTCAGTTTTGCTGTGCAGCTCCAGAGGTTGTGCAGCGACCTATGGAGAGTGGCTTGGTTTTTCTTTCATTCTTAGCTGAGGTCAGGTTTGGCTCTAGACAATATAGTCTCATTCAAGTTGTACTTATAGACATTTGCCAACTCTGTGTGATCCTGGACTTACTAGAGAATCATAGAATAACCAGGTTGGAAGAGACCCACTGGATCATTGAGAATTTCTGTGCCACTGTGGGAAATCTCTTTGCAATCACAGGCAAGAGCTGTTGCAGGTGTTTTGCTCAGTGGCTTTTTACCCCATTACCTGCACTGGTATCTGTGCCATGGATATCTCATGAAAACAGCACCTGTATCTCTGTTCCAAACTGAATTGAGCCCCTCACTACAAATAGGACCATGTCCAGAGATGGGAATGGAGCTCGGGAAGGGTCTGGAGAAACAGGGGTTATGAGAGCTGGCTGAGGGACCTGGGGTTGTTTAGCCCAGAGGAGGGGAGGCTGAGGGGAGACCTCATTGCTCTCTGCAGCTCCTGGAGAGGAGGCTGTGGTGAGGTGGGTGTTGGTCTCTTCTCCCAGTTGTCAGGCGATAGGGTGAGAGGGAATGGCCTCAAGCTGCGCCAGGTCAGGTTTAGACTTGACATCAGGAAAAATTTCTTCACCAAAAGGGTTCTTGGGCACTGCCAGGGGCTGCTCAGGAAGGTGGTGGAGTCACCATCCCTGGAGGAGTTTAAAAGCCAGGCAGATGAGGTGCTCAGGGATGCTTTAGTAGTGGACAGGTACCATTGGGCTCTATCTCAAAGGTCTTTTCCAACCGAAGGATTCCGTGATCTCTGTCAGCAGCCCTGTAATTCCCATGGCTTCTGCTCTCTTATGCAGATGCCTCTTGTACAGATCGGAACAGGTTGATGGTTTGAAGCATTCACCTCGTTTAAATGTGTTCTCTTCACAGGTTTTTGATAACTATGCTGTAACAGTGATGATTGGAGGAGAGCCTTACACCCTAGGCCTCTTTGACACCGCAGGTGAGAGATCGACTGCTTGTGCCCCTGTAACTGCCCAGGGTTTGGTTGATGTTGAATGTGGAGGCACACAGCTGGTTCCTTTTCTAAACCCTTTTTGTGAAAGGGAAAACTCTTCCTTATTTTCTCATTCCTGAGCTCTGAGGAGTTGCTAGATTGAATTTATTTAAACAAAATCCCAAACAACCAAACCAAGAAGCCCTTACACTTCTTTTGGAGCCGTTTTATTTTATGACACAGCAGTCTTCTCCTTCTGCTTCTTGTTACAATTGAGGAAAGTCTTTGGCAGTCCGAAGGTGTTTTATAGAAGACTATTCCAGTGAGCTCCCATCGAGTGCCCAGCTCGCCTGTGACTTTAAGCAGCTCTTTGTTACGTAGCAACTGAGTGAATTCTGGATTTGTAAACTCAGATCCCAGTGTTTGGGTTCAGGGCATGTGTATTTGCTTAAGAGCTGGGATTAGTCACAGTAATGCTATTGTGCTGGAATATGTGTCCTAACCACCCATAAAGAGCCGCGTTCCATCGTCTGGGTCTAATCCTGTGTTAATTTTCTCCTCCTCCAGGTCAGGAAGACTATGATAGATTACGACCCCTCAGCTACCCGCAGACAGATGTCTTTCTGGTCTGTTTTTCAGTGGTGTCTCCTTCTTCATTTGAAAATGTGAAAGAAAAGGTTGGTTGAACTCTGCTCAGAGGGGAGCTGCTGCAGTGATTTCAGACGTGTTGGGAGTTATTTTGGTTGCTTAGTGACAAATCTTGTGTCTTTTCTCTTTAGTGGGTACCTGAAATCACTCACCACTGTCCAAAGACTCCTTTCCTGCTTGTTGGGACCCAGATTGATCTAAGAGATGATCCCTCAACAATTGAGAAACTTGCCAAGAACAAGCAGAAGCCCATAACTCCAGAGACGGCTGAAAAACTGGCCCGGGACCTGAAGGCCGTCAAATACGTGGAATGCTCTGCGCTTACGCAGGTAAGGGATGGTCTTTGACCAGTTTTGATTGTTTATATTCCACACTTCTTTCAGTTATGGGGAAAACCGGCTCAATATGGATGTAGAAGGGTATAAGCTCTGCTGCTTCTGTCGACGCTGTGGCTTTCTTTGTCCTGCTGTTCTGAAGCGCAAGGAGTTGGCAGTGGCACAAAGAGGGTTAGGACACAGAATGCAGCTCATTGCTCAGGAGAGCAATAGAGAAAAACCTCTCGGAAAAGGCAGTTCTGGGGCCTGTGGGACTGGAAGCCTTTGGAGTCGAGAGCTGCTTCCTCTTCCCGTGTTGCTGTGGTGAGCTGCTTCCTGTGCCTGCAGAGAGATGGAAGCAATGTTGAAACAGAAAACAACAATGAAGTAGTTCCTCAGACGTAAACACGGTGATGTGGGGTGAACTGACCGGCGAGCATGAGTCTAAAGCCAACTAATCCATCTGATTTGAGGTCAGGGAACCCAATTATCCTTTCCCTTTAAGTCAGGAATACTCAGTGGGCTGGGACCCACTGGCTTGCGGGTGCCTCGCCTTGACCTTGGAGGCCCTGGGAACTTGTGTTCCTACTTTACAGAATTGACTACAACTCTTTTAACAATTTCCTTAGTGCCACTGTGTCCTTCCTGATAGACGTGGACTGAGGGGTGCACAGTGTTGAGTCCTCACTCCTATCAGTCCTGCTGTGCTTCTTCTCGAGTACCTTGTGTACAAAGCGTTATCACTGAACTCTCTGAAGCCTGAAGTTCTGCTCATCTTGCACCTTCTGCCCATATTCCATGTCAACTCTTCCATTTGTTATGCTGAGGATTCTTTGTAACAAAGCTTTGCCTGAGTGTCCGCTGAGGAGAGGCCCTGGAATCGTGCCGGACACCGGGGCACGTTCCCTGAATCCTGGGAATCCCTGATCAAGAGGTGGTCTCAGCTGCCCTTCCTTGCTGCCCACACACAAGCTGAGGGCTCTTTGTGCTTAGTCTGTAGTTCTTAGATCCATTTTAGATGATGTCTGGCGCATCGCAAATGCTGCCGCTGACTCGGCTGTAGAACCTTTTAGCTGGTTAAATACCTACCAGGGTTTTGTCCTGGATCTCTCACTAAGAGCCTTTCCTCTGTAGGTTTATGCTCTCCCTGTTTAGTTTGCTCAGATTGCATGAAAGCACTTAGAATTCCCTGAGTAAGAGTTGATACGATTAAACATGTCAGTGTTTATCCACTTTTTCTGTTTCCAGATAGACTAAGCTGTATCTGTTGCAGAGAACAGCTTTGTGCCCTTGGAAGCTCAGCCTGAATTCCTTCCAGAGCTCTAGTGCTTTGTACCCATGGATGGTTTTAAGAGCCAGGAATAACCTGGAAAGAGGGCTTGGAAGCCCTGTGACCTGAAGATGAGTCGGTTTGCATCTGCTCTGTTCTTCTTGTCTTTGTTGTTGACTCCCCCCGTGCCCCAAACACCTTTTTCCTCTGTCAGTAACAGCTGCCCACGGAAAGGTGGATCATCTGCAGGGGTGGTTTGAACTTCCCAGCAGCGATCCAGCTGGCACTTGCTAAACACGGGGGTGGCTGGTTGTCCTGGCTGGGAAGGCTGTTTTCCTGCCTGCGAGGCTGTGCTGTAGTAGCTGATTTCCACTGAACTGAGGCTTTTCTGGGAAGTTCAGACTCTTTTTGCTTCAGCTTCTGTCTCTGCACTTCAGCTCTGCAGTGTACAATGTTTTTTGCTTTTATTTTTTTTTTTAACTTCTCAACAGTTAGTTGGAAATGACTTTGACAGCACAGTATCATAAAATCCTGGAGCCAAAGTGTGCTTTTTTTTTTCCCTGGAAGGAGGAATTTTTTTTTCTGTGGAAGTGTCCATGTTCTGAAAGTACTGGGTGACCCGTAAGGGGCTGAGTCTGAGCCTTTCCTGTAAGGATGGAATATCTGCTCCTCCCTGAGTCCGGGTGGCTCCGCAGTGCCAAGGAATCTGTTCTGTCCCTTTTCCTCAGGCTGGGGAATCCCTTTGTGTCATGAAGGCACTCCCAATGTGTCTGCAACTCCCAGAACTGTAAAAGTGGAGGGCGCTCAGTGTTAGGAAAGGGCGACTGATACAGGTTACAACTAAAATTTTGGAGTTAAATGTCTGAGTGGACTCTGAAGCTCAGTGCTTGTGCCTGACGCAGTGGGGAACTTTGAATTCTGTGCCTTTTCCCTCCTAATGCTGGGCTGACAGTTCTGCTCGCAGTTGTAAAGTGTCTTAAACTGGACGTGAACAGAGGGGGTAAAAGCAGCCTGAGCTCAGCCTGTTCCTCAGGGCGGCACAGGAGCCAGGTTGCTTTATCTGCACTGCGGAGGCCGTGTGCCAGTGGTACCGAACCCTTTGTGGGCTTCCTCTTGTGTCATTCTTGCCCATTTCCACAGCTGTTTTGTCCCTGTCCTGTTGTTCCCTCCTTTTCCCTCATCCCAGTCTTTTGCTAGGTCCTTCAAAACAAATCCCGTTCTCTTGAACAAATGAATTTCTCCTGCGCAATAAGAGAAGTCCCTGTGCAGGAGAATTAAGGAAGTGTGTTCTCGTGGCTTGGTTCTTTATCTGACAGGATATAATTGAGTTTATACCACAGCCTTGTTCTCCCAGAGAAGGAAAATCTCATTAGCACTCGGGCTTCATACCAGCGTTCGTTATTTGAGGTCTGTATTTTCTGGCAGCCTCGGCTGCAACTCATTTAAAACAAAAGTCACTGGGGAGGCCGTGCAGAGCGATCGCACATGGGGATTCCCTTCACTTCTGCTCTTTCAAGTATGATCTCACGTGTAACGTGATGGACTTGAACACTTCCAGATGGAATTGCCTTAGAGATCTCCCGTGTCTGTACTCCAGGAAAACAAGATTAAAGCCCTTCTGAAAGGGGTGTATCCAATCTGACCTGTGAGGGAGAAACCAGCCACATCTGAACGATGTAAAATAAAACAGGGCTTCATTTTGCAATGACTGCAGTTCCTGACAAGGACTAAACAAGCTTTGCTGTTTCTCTGTGCTGGGGATGAAGCAGTTCTCGGAGGTTTCCGAAGCTCATGACAGTAGATTTAGGCGAGTCCAGTTAGCACAACCAGAGCCAGGTTTCCCTGCTGGTGCGCACGGTGACTTGGCAGAGCCATGCGGGAGTGGGAGCTGCAGCGTTCCCGTCGTGCTTGCAGCAAATGCAGCGCATGCCTTGTGCTCTGGTATAGCCCCTGCCACTCTGTGACAGCCTGTCTGGTGTTGGATCTGGGTTATCCCTGTCCTAACACCGTTCCCGTCTCCCTGTGGTTGTACTTGCTTTGGGAACTGAAATGAATAACTGAAATGCTGGCTCTGGGTGTCAAACTGCAGCCCCGGTACGGTGTGGCATCGCTGCTTGGAGACCGATAGCCAGCATCTGAGGATGCCAGTGGCACTGTTTCCATCCCACCCCCTGCTTTCGCAGCCATCTGGAGTCCTTCAGTTATTCAGGGGCTGAATTCACGAAGCAGAGGGGGTTGTTGGAGCCTTTGCTCCGGACTCGCTGCCACCAGCTGGGAGCTGTGAGCCTGTGCCTCTGAGGTGCTTGCTCCTCCCCAGCCGGTGATGACAAAAGGTTTCCCTGACCTTTTGGACCCCTGTGGTGTGGGGTGAGCTGCTCTCCACACTGTTTATTCCCCAGAAACTCCTACGTGTGCATCCGCACTTCAGAGGAAACCACCGCCCCATGTGCAGCCCTTCCCACCCCCTGTTCCCTGTGTGTTTGCCGCTGCCCTCCTGGGCGTTTGGTTTGTCTAATGTGGTCCCTCCCGTGCTCTGTCTCCGACACTGCCTTCTGGGCCATCCGAATGAGGTTTCCTCCTGGGATCTACTTTGTTTTGCAAAGTAGATGTGGTCACTGAGTCTGTGAGTTCAGCCTGCTCTATCCTGACTGCTCTTTGTATCTGCTTGTTTTTCTCTAACCCTCTAACCTGGCTGCTGTTTTCTCTCCTCCCCTCTGTCTTGTAGAGAGGTCTGAAGAATGTGTTTGATGAGGCTATCCTAGCTGCCCTCGAGCCTCCGGAAACTCAGCCCAAAAGGAAGTGCTGTATATTCTAAACTTTCTCCTTCCCCTCTTGCTGCTGCTTCCTCTGTCCCACTGCTGTAGAAACCTGGTTAAAACTGAATAAACCCACCTTGACTGAAAGCTGTTGTGTCTGCTTCCCATCCCAGAGCAACCTCTGTATTGGCTCCTGGACTGAAAACAATCCCTTTAGCCAAACCTTGTGACCGTGGAACATGAACTGGACTCGCTTAACTCTCTGCTGCTTGGGTTGCCAGATGTGGGTAGCGTTATAATTCAGGCTGTTGTGGGAAAGGGTCTGGGTACATCAGCGTTTAAAAGAAAGATCAAAAGAATTGAGACGTGATGTTTGATCTTCCCAACGCCGGAAGAGCCGTTGGGTGTGTGTTCGATTCCTCTTTGTGACTCTGTTAACTGTATCTGCATGACCACGTACGCGAGACGGTGCCGCTGTAATGTGAGGGTTCCTGGTTCTCCTTTGTGCAGTGAGAAGTTGTGCTGTTGCTGTCGCTTTGGCTGTCTGTGCTGTGGTGGAGTATTTGTCGGTCCTGGGAGGAAGAAAATATCGATGTACTTGCTACTGCTTTCTGAACTGTTAACCCGCTTTCACTAACATGGTAGAGCTCTTCATTTCAACACTAGATCCTTAGAGCCTCTCTCTCTGTAAGATGTAAAAGCTGCTGCTTACGATCATGCTTCTGATTTTTATTGTTTTAAGGAGAAAAACATCGATTGTAGCTTGTCTTTCAATTTTGAAATTAAAAGTCGCCGTTGTTTGTATCAGTGACTGATGGAGCTTTATTCCGGTGTGCACCTCCTGGGCCGCAGTCTCTCACCTCACGCCGCCTACGGCACCTGCTTCGTCCTCCTCTGACACCGCGTGTGACCGCTGGGCCCTACCTGCCTGCTTCTACCGCTGGGTGGTGGGGCCGGGAGCCAAACCGGAGCGTGTGCTGCCCTGGTTCATCCCTGCATGCCTGCCTTGTCCCCCCCCCAGCACCCAGGCCAAGCATTTCCCTTGGAATGCAGCGCCTTCTGCTTTGCCGTTCGCATGTGGGGTGTGTTGGTGGCCAACTAACCGTACAGGTTGCCTTCAGGAAGCGACTCTGGGACGCGTGTTCTGCTTCTCGTGGAATCCACGGCTCCTGAAGGATCCCCGCTCCCGTTCGGACAGTCCCAAAAGAACCTCTAACACGGCAGCGCGGCTGGGGCTCTGGGCGCCGCGGCTGGCAAACCTCGCCTCGCCGGTGGAGGGGTTTGTGGCTCTCGGTGGGGTTTGTGTGAACACTCAGAAATCAGCCTGCCCCTCTCTCTCTTTGCCCCTTTCCAGAAAGGCCTAAAGAATGTATTTGACGAAGCGATATTGGCTGCCCTGGAGCCTCCGGAGCCGAAGAAGACTCGCAGGTGTGTGCTGCTATGAGCGTCCCTCCAGAGCCCCTTCCGCAGAGCTGGTGTTTGATGTCGTACTAAAAGCAATGTTTAAATCAAACTAAAGATACCAATTTTAAGATTTGTTTTTGCAATAATGACAAACGCCCTGCACTCCCGTCTCCCCACACGGCCCCTGTGTGAGATGAGAATGTTAGTGTCTTCCCCCATGCCCCCAGTTCAGTTAAACTAGTTAATTTTGAGTAATTACATCTTACCAGGAAACACTGATCAGTACTAGGTTTTTATTTTGTTTACTGTTTCTAATGTTTTGGTTTAAGATCCAGGCATGCTTGTGCTGACTTTTTCTGTAACAGACTAATTCCAAGCTGGTTTACCGCAGCCTCAGCCCTCGCACCAGTCTGGCCGGACTGGGTTCTGGTTTCCAGAGCTGCTGGGGCTGCTCTGAGCCAGCCGGCAGCCTGGGTGTGGGCAAAACCAGCACAGAGACAAACCAGAGGCAAAGAAAAAACATCCTCACCTGGTGCTCCTCTAAGGAGGAGCGTGCAAAAGCGATCGGCGTCTCCTCTGAAGTTGCCTTGTATCTCTTCCCCTGGCTTTCCACCGTGCAGGTCAGAAATTCCTGCCCCATCCTCTAAATTATGAAGCCTTAGAAATAGGAGAATCCTTTTCTCTGGTTGCACCATCTGATTTTAAACGAGCTTGCCAGTCTCTTCCTTCATCTTGACAGCAGAAGCTGTTGTCACGCGGTGGAGGCAACTGAAGCACAGCCGACCGAGTCGGTGGGCTGTGAACAAATCCATCTTCTGCCAGTCCTTAATTGTTAGAGAAATACTCGCGGTGAGCAGCACCTATGCTGCTGCTTGGGTGCTCTGAAAGGACCCGGTGCACGCTAGGATGAGTTCTGGAGCTGGTGCTGGTGGTGCATCTCTTGCTGGATGGCAGGGAGGGGTGGAAAGACCAACCTGTGTCCGTGGGAGCCGTGGGGAGGGGTTCTGGTGGTGATTGAGGCACCACGCAGGGCCCAGGGAATGGAATCCCCTTCTTGTAAGTCACCCTGCAGCGTGGGATGGGCTCGTGCCCATGGAGAGCCGGGGACGGGGCCTTCCTGGAGCTTGACGGCAGCGTCGGAGGGGTTGTACCAAAACCAGAGTTTGGCTTGCAAATTCAAAGTTTTTTAAGACTTAATCTTCTCCACCTTCCAAAATTCCAATTCCTTGTAGACTCATTAGTGTCAAACCAATGCTTTTCCGTGTCTAAGTTCTTTGTATATGCATTCTTTTCAGATGTATTAAACATAAAGTATCTTCACAAGCCTGCCTCTGGGTAATTATTTCCCTTGTCCCCCTTTGGAGGGTGAAGGGGCCTGCTTTGCTCCTTGCAAGTTGGAGTCTTTCCTCAATGCTTAGTCCTGTTGGTTCCCATCTTCCCTCATCTCTCCTGGCTGGCTGATCTTGGCTGCAGAGCCTTTTCAGGCTTGGGTATGACAGCAGAGAGGGTGCAGTGATTCCTAACGAAGGGAATGTTCAGTGTGCCTGTTCCCCAATATTAGATGCTGGCTTGTGGGGCTTTTGGGCTCCGGCACCTCCCCTGCTGAGCTGCTGTGGAGGTTCAGAGAGCAGAAACTGCAAAGGGACAAACGATGTCCTACCTCTCTCCCTCCCCAAGATGCACTGGATTTGTTGCCCTATTCTGTTAATTCTCTGAAGAAACCGAGAAGTCTTACACTGGTGATGCATACTTTATATTAATTACTAAACCACATTCCCAAGAGCCTTATTAAAGGTCACTTAAGAAGCTGACTTGTGGGTGCTGTGATCCACTCAGTTAAAGCGTGTGCTGTTCATTTTTTGTAGTACTTGGTGCTGCTGTTCCACAGTGCAGTTCAGTTTTTGATAACTCTCTTCGGTGAGAGGATGGGGTCTGTGGGTACCCGGCTCCTCAATAAGGGGGAGACACAAAGCAGAGATGTTTAATGCTTTCTTCGCCTCACTCTTCAACACTGATGATGGACTTGGGGGTGGAGGACGACGACTGCAAGATGTAAACTCCCAACCACCCCGAACTCTGGTGGGATTTGCTGCTCCAGCTTCATCCCTATAAGGCCTGATGGGGTTCATCTGGGGGTACTTAAAGAGCTAGCTGAGGTCAGAAGAAAATATCTCTCAATGATTTTCCAGTGCTCTTGGGAATCTGGAAGGTACCAGTTGACTGGAAGCTGGCAAATGTCTCTGTCTTCAAGAAGGGGAGCAGGGATGAGCCTGGTAACTCCAGGCCTGCCAGTGTCGTTCCAACACCTGGAAAGATCACAGAGAAGATTCATAGAATCACCAGGTTGGAAAAGAGCCATTGGATCATTGAGTCCAACCATAATCGATTCTTCTGGGAGCCACTGAAAACCACTTAAAANAGAAAATTGATTTAGTTTGGGCAGAAGAGCCTGGATGAGGGGCAGGGGAATGAGATTCCTGATGTCCTGCCTGATTCTGAGGACTCTGGGGTGACTGTGCAGTGTTATTTCAGACCCAGCCTCTTGCTGCTGCCCTCTGCCTGCTGCTCAGCTTTGTGGAGGCTGAGAGTAACAAGGGCAGCGTTTGTTGGATCTACCCTGATCTCAAGAGACCTCACCTGGAGTCCCATGTCCAGTTCTGGAATCCCCAGAATAAGAAGGACATGGATCTGTTGGAATGAGTCCAGAGGAGGCCACTGAGATGATCTGAGGGCTGGAGCACCTCCTGTATGAGGACAGGCTGAGAGTTGGGGTTGTTCAGCCTGGAGAAGAGAAGGCTGGGGGGGACCTTAGAGCAGCTTCCAGTGCTGAAAGGAAAGGTGGGGAGGAGCTCTTGGTCAGGGAGGGCAGGGATAAGATGAGGGGGAATGGCTTTAAATTGGAGAGGGGAAGATTTAGACTAGACCTTAGGAAGAAATTCTTTACAATGAGGGTGGGGAGGCCCTGGAACAGGTTGCTCAGGGAAGTGGTGGCTGCCCCATCCCTGGAGGGGTTCAAGGCCGGGTTGGATGGGGCTGGAAACCCCTGATCCAGTGGGAGATGGCTGTGCCCATGGCAGGGGATGGAACCAGATGGGCTTTAAGGTCCCTTCCAACCCAGACCATTCCACAATTCTGTGATTCCTTGGAAGCAGGCAGAGTCTTTTCCTTATGTCAAGGAGCTCCTGAGCCTGAATTGTCGAAGTTGGCATCAGTGCTAAGCACCGAATCGATGCAGACTCTGGTGGGTGCTGGCTGGGCCTCTGCGCAGGCAAGAGGTGCTTGTCCCGTCATAGCCGAGGATGCAGTGCGTGGTGGGGCACCCCTGGCTGTGGGGCAGCTGCTGGGCTCAGAAACATTGACCGTGTTTGCATTTCCATCTGCCCTCTGGTGGTTTCGTACAGGACTGAGATGAACGATCTGCCTGTGTTGTTGACGTCAGCTGCTCTCGTAAGAGCCCGTGCCGCAAACTGGACTGGGTGTTCTCCACACCACACCCGGGAGCTTCCGGAGCTGAGCGGCACTCCAAGCAGGAGACGGTGGGGTGGGACATGGTGGATTCAGCTCCAGCAGCCTCCGGGTCGGTGCGCAGCGGTGCCTGGGTCATGGGTGAGGTGACTGGGTGTTCCAGATGAAGTGCTGGATACAGAATCAGGCTGAAAGCCTTATGGCAGCTCCTTCAGGGTTTCTGATAAAGGAAGGGCTTGGGCTGTAGAGCGCAGGTTCGCAATCACCTTTAATCATGGAATCATAGAATGGGTTGGGTTGGAAGAGACTGTGAGGGCCAAACAGTCCAACCCCCCTGTCACTGCAGAATCACTAGGTTGGAAAGGACCCACTGGATCATCGAGTACAACCATTCCTATCAATCACTAAACCATGTCCCTCAGGTGGGCTCTTCTGAGTTGTTTGCTGTCCCGGTTCTGGTCTGGGCACCTTCCTTACATCCAACGGTTGGTGCAGAGTGAGACTCAATTCCTTTTAAATGCAATTGCGGGCAGAGAGTGTGGCTAGTGCAGGCAAAACCAGGAGCATCGGACAGTGGCTGGAAGCAGGCAACAAGCACCTTCCTGTGTAAATTAGGAACTGGTTTCTTCCAAGCGAGGTGACTACTCTGGCCCTCAAGGAGTGTTTCATCCCTCTGGAATCGGCCCTGGTGAGACTGCTCCT
>WAAB01015299.1:0-29396 GCA_013389865.1 Piaya cayana | reverse complement strand
TACAGAGGGAGAATAACCTCCCTGGACCTGCTGATCACACCATTTCTGATACAAGCCAAGATGCCATTGGCCTTCTTGGCCACCTGGGCACACTGCTGGCTCATGTTCAGTCAGCTGTCAACCAACACCCCCAGGTCCCTCTCCTCCAGGCAGCTTTCTAGACAGACTTCTCCTAGTCTGTAGCTCTGCATAGGGTTGTTGTGCCCCAAGTGCAGGACCCGGCATTTGGCCTTGTTAAACCTCATGCCGTTAGACTCAGCCCAGTGGTCCAGCCTGTTTAGATCCCTTTGGAGCTTCCCTACCCTCCAGCAGATCCACGCTTCCACTCAGCTTAGTGTCATCTGCATACCTGCTAAGGGTACACTCAATGCCTTCATCCAGGTCATTGTTGAAGACATTGAACAGGGCTGGACGCAGCACTGAGTCCTGGGGAACACCACTTGTAACTGGCCTCCAGCTGGATTTAACACCATTTACCACCACTCTCTGGGCCTGGCCATCCAACCAGTTTTCCACCCAGGAGAGTGTGCGCCTGTCCAGTCCAGAGGCTGACAGTTTCTGAAGCAGGACGCTGTGAGAAACTGTGTCAAAAGGTTTGTTGATGTCCAGGAAGACCACATCCATAGCCTTTCCCTCATCCAGCAGCCGAGTCACTTTATCATATAAGGTGATCGGGTTTGTTTGGCAAGACCTGCCTTTCATGAACCCGTGCTGACTGGGCCTGATCACCTGGTTCTCTTGCATGTGCTTGGCCACAGTTGTCGTTTGCTGGTTTGTCAGCATATACCAGCGTAAGACAGGTGTAACCCTGACAAGACCCCCTACACACCAATGACAACTCCTGAACTAATGCTATTGAAACCAGCCTTACTCAATGATTATTTCCACAAAACACAGAACGATAAATGGCACAGCCTTGGATTTATGACACAGGGGTACACTACAGGCAGGTCTCGAGATTCTTCCTTGTGAAGATATCAAAATTGGTATGAACTTCTGCACTAACCTGCACAACTGATAAAAAGCATACGCAATGCACAGCTCTATCCGGAACATTTCTGAGCTTAGTATTAACATACATCAAGGTTTTAACCATACTGGATATGCACTACAGTAATAGAAAAGGGTATTTTTGAATGTGTCTCAATCAGGAGGTACACATGACAATTACAAATGAAATCATTAAGTCAGTTAGCAGTTTGAAATACAAGGCTAATAATATCAGCAGTAGGCTAATATGCAGAACCTTATTTCCCAAGCACTTCATATGACTTTCAATGTAATATTCCTCATGATTTTATAGCATTTACCTAGAGAGTTACCCTGTTTACAGTACAGAGAGCGATGCCTAATTTGATACTGTAATTTTAACTACTGTTGGTTACGATTGCAAGTGTACACCCTCGTAACAACAAACAGTAGGAAACAAGGTTTCTAGGCTTCTGTAAATCTTTGTGTCCTCTGTCACTATTTGAATCTCACTCATTTGTAGCCACAAGACACCTTCCTTACTGCTAACTTGCATAAGCACAGCTCACGTGATCCTCAGGGACTGCCCCTGTAGTACTATCCCTGCATACAATGCCATAGCCATCTCCATGAGTATTTGTAAACATACAGCCTTCCAAGAACATTCCACTTGAAATGTGACTGCTAATTCGATGCAAATTTATAAAAAGCCACTTTCTTGCTCAACTGAATTACTGTTCTATTAATAGTGAAGTTCAAACGATTTCAAAATTCCCCCCTGCTTAACTTCAAGGATCGCTCATTTTATTTTGGAAACTTACTCTTTGTTGCAACTTGACAAATAAGTATTAATTTGTTTACACTTACAAGACATTCATATGGTTCAAGCTTTTCCATTCATGGGTCAGAAAAATAATTGGTTTCCCTGGAAAACTACACAATGAAATATTCAATGTAAGACATTCTGTAGCTCAGAAGCAAACTACAAACTGCAATTTTACTGGGATGTCCCTGTAGGTCAGTTTTGGCACGTATGCCTGCATATTTTATGCTTTGTCTGAGGGAGGAAGCTTCCCACAAGCGAGGAGAAAGCTCTCAGATGTGTATCACAAATCGGTGTATCAAAACTTCAACAAGAATTTTTTTTTTTTAAAGTACAAGATCTCAGTGCATTTCCCTTCAGGAAAGATAATGATAAAAAAAAAACCCAAAACCCAAACCCCCCAAATGCCAAAAGAACAAAAGAACCAACCCAATATAAACCAGACCTCGAACATTCAATGGTATTTCAGTGGGTTTCTGCAAAGAGGAGGAAATCAAGTAAGGTTTGTCCAAAATCAGAATGAAGGCAAAGGAACATGCTTGGAGGTGGGTTGGTCAGGTTTTCTCTACGCTCTACGTGCTTTACACTGGCTCATTTTACTCCCGTTTCATTTCTAACAACTGACAAATGCCATTTACACGTTTGTTTCCCACCCAAAAGAAGATTGAGAAAAATCAATTCTTCTGTCTCCTCGTGACATTTCGCAGCTCTGACACCAAGCCCCATTACAGCCCGATCCATCCCGACTTTCGAGCCAAAACCCCGCGACCATTTCGATTGTACTGAGAAACGAGACAATGAAAAAGGAAAAGCGCCGCACGCCACTCGATGCGACCCCCCACCCCCCTCCCTCTCCCTCTGCTCGGATCGCATCCGCACGGCTGGAGAGAGACCCTCCCCAGCCCCGGCACCGGGGGTTGTGAGGGATGAGGGGGTGCGAGAGGAGGGGGGGGGGGGTGAGGGGAAAAGCGGGTGCGAGGGCAGAGAGAGGGGGTGCTTGGTTCCCAGGGAGAAAGGGAGAAGCGAGCGGCTCAGGGGGAGAAGCGGGGGGTGCCCGGTACCGGGGTAGCTGCGAGGGCAGAGAATAAAGGGAGGGGAGTGTGTCTACAGCAGGAACTATAAATGAACCAAGAATATTTTTCTAAAGCCCACGCAGATGGTTTTCTCCCTCCACTTTTTCTGTACAGCAGCATCCTTGCACCTAGAGAATTTGGGGAGTAAAGTCAAACCATGAACAAGATGTGACGTAGTAGAGGCACTGCTTGAAACCTGAGGAAATGACAAGTTAGGATACTGAGAGAAGTGAGCGTGACCCACAAAACTTTCTTCAGCAGGTACTGGGATAATACATATGTGCCATCACAGGTTCTCCCAACTTACTATGTCTATCTGTTAAAGCAGCTGTCTTGTTAAGCTGTCCTGATAAACTACCTCTGTTGGTAACACCTATGGTNGCCGCTGCGGCCGGGCGGGGCGGGGCGGGGCGGGCTTGGCGGGCCGGTCCGCGCCCGCTCTGCTCCACCTGCACGCGAGGAGGCTCCGCGCGAGGCAGGGCTTTCCCCGCCGGACGTGGCATCACGGCGCCCCGCGCCAATCCTGCCCGGCCCCGCCCCCACCGAGGGCCGCCCCTAGGGGTCCCGGGCGGCAGAGCGTACCCGGCCGCGCCTCCGAACGCCCAGAGCTTCCCGCAGCGTGGAGGGAAAAACGCGTGTAAGAGCTAACTTGTAAAGCCTCCGCAGAGCGGTGGGTGGAAAGCGTCTTAACGGAACGCCCGAGAATCCCAGCGCGGTGCCAGCGGGGCTGGAAGCGCCCCGTTNACCCCCCTCCCTCTCCCTCTGCTCGGATCGCATCCGCACGGCTGGAGAGAGACCCTCCCCAGCCCCGGCACCGGGGGTTGTGAGGGATGAGGGGGTGCGAGAGGAGGGGGGGGGGGGTGAGGGGAAAAGCGGGTGCGAGGGCAGAGAGAGGGGGTGCTTGGTTCCCAGGGAGAAAGGGAGAAGCGAGCGGCTCAGGGGGAGAAGCGGGGGGTGCCCGGTACCGGGGTAGCTGCGAGGGCAGAGAATAAAGGGAGGGGAGTGCAAGAGGAGAGAGAAATGGGGGGTCCCGGTCCCTCCGGGAGACGGGGGTGCGGGAGGACAGGGAGTGCCCAGCTCCCGGGCGCTGCGAGGGCAGAGAGCGGGTGCCCGGCCGCGGGACTCACCGGAGATCTCCGCTTGAGGCACGCCGCCCAGGCTGAAGCCCTTGGCCCCATACAGCTGCCGCACCTCGGCGCAGCTCCTCGCCTTGTTGCCGCTGTCACCGCGGGCCGGCGCGGAGGCGACACACAGCAGCCAGAACCCCCACGGCAAGAAACGCATCCTTCTGGGATGGACCCGCTACCTGCCGTGCGAAGGGCAAAGCCAAGGTCCCACGGCGGCGAGGGGCGAGGGGCGATGCCGGGGTCCAGGGGCGATGCCGGGAGGGCAGCGCGGTGCTCGGGTGCCGGGGCGGCGCCGGGGACCCGGGGTGGTGAGCAGGGGCAGCGCGTTTGTGGCGCGGGGCGGGCTCTGGGGAGTCGATCCGCCTGGGCGGAGGAAGGCTCGGAGATTCCGGTGGGGCCGGAGCGGAGCCGCTTCGGAGTGGCGGAGCACGAGCGCGTCCAGGGGCTTTTGTTCTTAGCGCGGCTGCATTCCCGGGCGGTCCCGCCGCGCTGCTGCCGCTGCGGCGCCGCCGGGCGGGGCGGGGCGGGGCGGGCTTGGCGGGCCGGTCCGCGCCCGCTCTGCTCCACCTGCACGCGAGGAGGCTCCGCGCGAGGCAGGGCTTTCCCCGCCGGACGTGGCATCACGGCGCCCCGCGCCAATCCTGCCCGGCCCCGCCCCCACCGAGGGCCGCCCCTAGGGGTCCCGGGCGGCAGAGCGTACCCGGCCGCGCCTCCGAACGCCCAGAGCTTCCCGCAGCGTGGAGGGAAAAACGCGTGTAAGAGCTAACTTGTAAAGCCTCCGCAGAGCGGTGGGTGGAAAGCGTCTTAACGGAACGCCCGAGAATCCCAGCGCGGTGCCAGCGGGGCTGGAAGCGCCCCGTTAGGAGCAGATACGGGACATGGGGCGATTTGCAAGTAGGGGTGCTCAGCATTGGAGCTTCTCTCCCGCCGGCTCCTCCCACAGCGCCGCCAGCCGAGCTTCCAACCTTGGGACGGGGCTACTGCGGGCATCTGTGAGCCGGGAACGCCTGTACGTGACCCGCCGATGCTCCCGCAGGCTTTTGGCAGACGGAGGACCCCAAGATCACTCCTTCGGGTCTTATGAGAGCAGTTGCTAGCTGTGGAAAAAGGAGAGGGGGTCTGCTCTTACTGAAGCTGAAGTCCCGTGAGCTCACACCTTACCAGAAACCCCACCACTGTCCCCAAAACCCCGTCCGAACTTGTCAGAGGTTGCTCTTTCTGGACTAGTCGCTCAGACATACTAAAAGATGTAGGAAAGTTCGTCTCATTGCTTCGGAACTGCTCGTTCTCCTGAGGAACAAGTAAGGGAGAAGCAAGCGACAGCACAGGAAGACGAGGATCAGGGGAGAATGGCAGTAGGCAAAGGGGGTGCTTTCCTAGGAAATTGCCAAACGATCTCCTATGAAATCTTCCTAATTAAATCTATCTATGGGATACGACAAAGCAGATTAAAAAGATCTGACAGCAAAGAGAGGGAGAATTTTGTAACGAAGATCGTGGCTAAGGTGTTATACCTCCAGAAGTTAAGAACTATCACTACATGCACCCCATACACCTCAAATCTTTATTCTTTTACAGGTGACGTGGTGCCTTTTGGTCTTGTGCTGCATCTCTTGGTAACAGCACAGGTTAGAAAATCAAGGGTTACAGAGTCCTTAGGTTATGACACACCTTAGCTTAGAGGTTGATTTGTGGGCTTTCTGGAGCATGGGTCTTGTTCCTGGAAATATGTGGGGAAATAAATCTGCCACAGATGATGTGGCATACCCACTCTGACTTTAAATGAGATGTCTTCTGTAAACTGAAGAGTACCACACACATAGCAGGTTACCAAGTATGTTACATGACACAAGGTTATCTCAGCCCTTACTCCTGACCATTTATACTAATTTTACAGCTATGGCCCTTTCCCCACCCCGGGCTTTGAACACATCACTTAGAAATCTGTGTCAGAGATCTCATCTAATTAATCCAACTACTGTAACAGTAGAAAACAACCACCAGAGGAATCCATGGTTGTATTGCCAGGACTACAGGAACACTGGGATCTTGGTTCCTCCTCCTGGACAATAACAGAAAATTACATACTTACAGACACACAGTTAACAGCGGTCTCACTTGGGTCTGTTGAATCATGGAATTATAGAATCATCTGGTTGGAAAAGACTTTTGAGATCATCAAGTCCAACTGTGCCTGTCCACTACTAAACCAGGTCACTGAGCACCTTGTCTATCTGTTTTTTAAATACCTCCAGGGATGGGGACTCAACCACTTCCCTGGGCAGCCTCTTCCGGTGCCTGAGAACCCTTTCAGTGAAGATTTTTTTCCTGAAGTCCAATCTGAGCCTCCTCTGGCGCAGCTTGAGGACATTTCCTTTTGTCCACCCTTGAGTGGAATGAACTCTAGGAATGCAAACTCAAAAAGGAAAAATTATTTGATAGAGAAGTCAAAAACCTCTCATCTAGTTTGGCTGCTACAGAATCACTCAAGATGGCACAGGGGACCAAAGTAGTACCCAATTTTCTTGTTTCTTTCTCAAAGTCTGTGATCGGATCTTTGCTGTCTTTGTGTATCAAGGACTTGATTCTCACCCTGCCTGAAGGCAGACTTATGGAAGCACCCTGTGAGCTGTGGCTGCACCCCAAGGATGCAGCACAAAGCCCTCTGCAAGCATACTGCTGCTGAAGTGCACCAAAATACTGCTGACAGGGAAAGAACTGGAACTGAAACCCATGAGGTTTGGCCTTGGAATCATGTAGGAAGCTTGTAAGTAGACAAATGAAAAGTAAAACTGAGCTGATATAAGGTCTTCAACAGAAAAGCTGTCTGTGGGTCTGTACAAGATCCAGTCCTGAGCAAACAGATCTTCAGTCATGAGGCATGTCTATTTGTGTCACTGTTAAGATTGTATGCATATGTGGGATTTGGATTAGATATATTTTAAGCAAATTGATATAAACATCTTTTAGGTGTTGTGTTGAAAATGTACTTTTGGCATCCAATTACAAATTGGATGTCTTCTTTGTATATTTGAGGACCAGCTCCTGAAATCCAACAGCAAAACCAGAGAAGAAAAAACTCCAATAACCTTATCAAATTGCGTTGTATTTTGGATGCCATATAAAATAACAGAACATTCCCACTTGAACTCATGATGTGTGTGCCTTTTTCACTATGCATCAAGTACAGAGTTTGCACAGAAGGGGGAGTCAGGGACAGGAAAGGAAACGGGCAAAACCTAAGGGGGCTACAGCGTCCTCCCTCTCACCAGTGCCATGCAGCGAAACCTTTGGCACCTTGTCCTTAGCCAATTTTAAGCTACTTCAGATTCTGTAGAAATGTCAGAGAATCTTCATCAAAGTATAAGTATCTCAGTACTTTTATTGTGTATATTTCTTTTAACCTCTGCTATATTTGTCTCCTGCAGGATTCCTGAAAGCTCTCCCTCTTCTCCCTGCCCCTCAGCATTGGCTGGCATTCAGCAGAAGTTGGACATGTGTTTTGCTGAATCAAATCTTATTAAGTTATTCAGAGGATTTACTAGACTACACCTTGCTATCTACAGCTGTTTACTTCTTCACTGTATCTTCCTTCATTAGAAAGCAGGCAGCTCCTCCTCCTCTCTGTGCAAACTCCTCCAAGAAGCTTTTCTGAGGCGTGTGCTGTGGGAGAGTAACTTTCCCAGCAAGGCCAGGGTTTGCTCCAGCAGCTACTAGATAACTCCTCTGTGTAGCAACTTTGTGTATCTTAACCACCTGCAACATGGCAAGGCCAAGATGCCCCTGCTGTACAACAACAGGATGCTAAGCAAGAGATACTGGGCCTGGGAAACAAAGAACTTAGACACAACAGTAGCGTGCAAGTAGAAGAAAAACATGTAGCAATTATTTTTAAGAAGTAGCCAATTAGAAGTCTGTTGTTTAGTAAATGCCTCTCCTATGTCTTGTTAAGAAAGCTATATAAACTGTATACTCTGGCTAATAAACTGAAGCTTGTTTATCAATCATACTGATTGTGCAGAGCTTCCCTCTCCGCGATATGTGTCTAGTTGTTTTGGTCAACAGAAGTATCAGATCAAGCCCTTTGAATGATTGGGACATCTAGGTACAACTGACAAATCCAGCTTGATCTCAGCTGACTTTGTAAGAAACCATTTGCCTTACAGAAATGCTAAGGCTTATTTGGATTTGCCTGTCCAGATGAATTAATCAAGGCTATTGTTCAGTAGTTGTACAGAGTTGGGGATCCTTCCTGAGTCTTGAGGGAGCCAGATTCATCTAGGTCAAGGACAATCTGAATTCTGGCTGCTGAGGAAAAGAGGAAGGAAGGCTGCACCAAGGACAAGTGCAACAGTGTGGGACAGGTGCAGCAGTGGATGCCAAGGCTTGGCCAACCAGCTGCTTGACCCTTTGGTGGAACAGACCAGTTCCCTTTGAAAGCAGTGCTTAATTCCCCCATACATGACTGGTGCTCTGCAGAGGGAGATTATGAACAACTAAATAACTTCAAACAGCAAATCTGTCTAACTTAGGTAATTGCCACTCTGTGCTATATTTTGAAATGAACAAGCCAGTTTTAGAACAGTGACTTAATTGAATGTATTGCTTTAATGACCTAATATAAATGCAGGATTGTACTTGTATTATAGATGAGTCAGAGGTTTCTCAGTAGAAAGAAGTCTTAAAGGCCCAAAAGTAAATAAATACCATAAACTCATTAGAGACACTGCTGCTAATTTGATCTGCCCCAGGATGTAGATTTCATCCTTCCTGGACACAACTTTCAGTAAAGCTTTCCCACTCCTAGCTCCCGAAGACATAGGCAGCAGCAGACAAAGAATATGGACATAACACTGGATCTGTTTTATGCTGTATAAGCAGAGCTTAGCTTGATGGTAAGAAATGGCTCAATACTAGCCCAAAACCTCAGAGATTTGGGTTCAAATGTGTCATTTCAGCATGCTGCTTCAGTGATGCATACATTTCTCCCACTTCCTGCAGAAGTTGCAATCAGATGACCTCTTTGCATTGTTAAATATGTTAAATCCAGAAGCTGATCAGGTTTGTCTTATAATTTTTCAAATATAAATGTCCCTTCATTCTCGCTGTTATCAGTTTCTGGGCATTGGCTTAAGAAAAATGCCTATAGGAACATAGACAGTTCCTATAGCTCAACAGAACATTCTTGAGCACTGGCCCATGGCATGTGGCAGTAGGACAGACATCTCATAGGCTTCCACAAGAAAAATACAACCATGAAGAAAGAAATGTGTGGAGTCATGATGCAGGCATCTGGCAATGCTAATGGGACTTCTCAGCTAATGCTTTCTCTTTAGCTGTTGATACAGTAACCTCTACAGACTAGTGCACTTAGATTAATTAATATAGTTATGGTCAAATACAAGCTAGGTACAACATAACCTGTTTTTCTAGGGAAACACTTACTATGAGGAAACACTGACAACATTGTACTGAGGAGCACCAGACCCCTTCAGGTGTGAGCAGAGGCTCTCATGCTTCTGACTGTGCTAAAGAAAATGCCCAGTGCTGAGCAGGTTTCAGCCAGAGGAGAAGGTGAACAAGGGCTCAACTTGAGCGAGCTGGCTGGGTAGTAGATAGTAAATGTTCAGCAGCCTTTCACACATGGAGGAGAAAACCTGACTTGGAGTTTGGAGATGTGCCTTTCTCATGACTTTCTCTGCACTGTTAGTAAGGTAATTACTAGCTGACACATTTTTTGATGTGTGCCAGCTTCGCTTCTGATGTAACTGTATGCATGAGTAGAGTTACAGCTGGAATGAATTTGAGCCAGTATGTTTTTCCATTTTAAGATCCATGCATTTTGCCACACAAAGACAGTGAATCTGCCATGGCTACATAACTTTGAAGGTGCCTAAAGCCAAAGCCTTCAGGAGATAATGCAATGCCAGTGAAGGCACACCAGTTTATCCTGGCTGAGGATTCAGCACCTCTGTATTCCAATATCCTTGTGTAATGTTACTGTCTCTCTGGGTACTGTTTTTTTGGTCAGGACCACATAAACATCAAGCATTGTTGTTGGTTTTTTTTAAATGCCAGACAATGCAAACCCATCTTAAGAATAAAAATAGAGCTCTAAGTCTGATTTAATTTCCTCCACCTGCTAGAATGTAGGTGAGAGAGACTGTGAATACATGGAGATGCAGAGACACTGTCAGGAATGATGGAACTCACCAGGACACTTAGTTCTTTCTAAAGAGATTTCATTTTTTTTAGCTGGTTTTTTTTTTACAGTGCTACTTTTGAGCATAGCTTTGAAAGTGAATTGTTTGTAATAGCTATGTATTTTTACATCACAGATACAGTTTTGCCTTAGGCAGGATTTTTCTTCTGTGGCTAAGGGAGCAAAGCTTAGTTCTTTTGCCTCTATTGTGGAAGATCCCAGAGACATTGCTTTTTAAAGTATTTTGCATAGAAACTGGTGGACTGAGGGACCCTGGATCAGACTATAAAATCTTCTGTGCTGCCTTACAAAAGCTAAGCAGTTAGGAGCAATGACTCACTTGCACTGACATTTTTTGGGAGAGAATGATGCCTTTTATAATAACATTGATATTCCTACATTGATGTCTCAACACTGGCTAATTTAGAAAAGAAACCTGTAGTGCAAGGTTGAAAGGTCACAGGCCAGCAAAGAACTCATGAGATTGTAAGACCATGAAGGAGGCTCTGGCTTTAAAATAAAATTGCCTCATTTCTTTGTGTTTCTTTCTTTTAAGGAACAAACTTTTCTGACAGGCCAGGAATTTAATCTGAACTCTCCTTTCATGTAGTGTACAAATAAAAATTACACCACAGAACTACTTGGGGGGGTTCAGTAGAGTTATATCCAGAGGTTACTTTAATCTTTTTTGAGGGATGGAAGGGGAGGGGAGAGGAGAGAAGGGAAGGGGAAGAGAAGGGAGGAGAGGGGAGGAGGGAGGATGGGGGAGGAGAGGGGAGGATACACGTTACCATCAAACCAACACTGACGGAGACAAGCTCGCGAGGTCGCCTTGACAAACAGGCGGGCTACAGCTCTGGTGGCAAATACAATTGTTTATTTCACAGCCCAACATTTATACCTGTGTTTAAGGAGGTTCTTCAACAAAACTTTTATAGGATGCTATTAATATTCAACAGGTTATTTATAAAACAGAGTAGTCAAGGAACAGCTGTTTCTTTTAAGTGTGTTTTTCTTCTTTTTTTTGGTCACTTAACAAGAAGTTATATGTCTGCCAAGAGTTTCCAAGGACGTCCAACCCTTTCAGGAGGGACAATCCTCTTGACTCTTATTCCTGGCTAACCCTTTCAGGCCACCAGGGCAGAATATAACTAAAAGGTTGTCCAACCCTTTCAGGAGGGACAATCCTCTTGACTCTTATTCCTGGCTAACCCTTTCAGGCCACCAGGGCAGAATATAACTAAAAGGTTGTCCAACCCTTTCAGGAGGGACAATCCTCTTGACTCTTATTCCTGGCTAACCCTTTCAGGCCACCAGGGTAGAGTATAACTAAAAGGTTCTCTTCACAACACCCTGCTTAGATTATTTTTTCCCACAGTCTGCAATGCCTCTACAGTCTATTGAGTGTGAAAATAAATTATGAGATATTGGATTATTTGCGGCTGTTGTGTTCTGTTCTGTCCACACTGGTTTTGGTTTTTTTTTCTTCCTTTTCCCAGTCTCCTGATTTTTCCACCTTAGAGCTAAAGGAAAAGATTAAAGAAAAGCATACAATATAATAAATTTACTTCTATGGTGTTCTCTATAGTTTTGTCTGTTTGGTTTTTTTTTTTTTGTCTATTTGTACCCTCAACAGATTTAAACACAGATTTTGGATTTGAGACCAAAATCAGGGCCAGGTTTTCTGAGTTTGAGTCCTTTCAATGACTGCTCACCTGCAAGGTGATTTTTTTTTTCCCCTAAAGAGGAAGATTCCAAATGAAATGGAGCATCCATTTCTTTATAAAGGAATCAAAAAATATAAATGTTGAATTTAGAAATGGGTTTGGGAAGACACAAAGCCAAATGTGCTGTGTTTCCTCTTCCCTCCAGTGCAGCAGCAGCTAACAAATATTATTTGTTGATGCAATAAACTATATATCTTTAGAATGAGAATTTGTTATTAAACCAAAGCAATTAGGCACCAAGTGCCTTCATAACTGTACCTGCTCAAACTGAAAAAGACAAAGTACTTTCCTAATGGAACATGCAATTAATAAGAGAAGAAATTACTTTTTCATAGCTCATGTCTTCAGAATTCAACAAAATAAAGACTAGCTCCTACAGTGAAGCACTGTACTTTAGTCTTGCTATCCTTCCAGACTTTCGTAGTCAAATGCTTCATTTCTGTGCTTTCTTGCCTGTCAATTTTGTCACATTAACAACGTTCATAAACTTTAAAGTAACCTAGTATAAGACAACTTTAAAGCTTACTGACCCATGAGAAGAATTTACTTTGGGGGCATGTTCAAAAGCACTGTCAGAAACTGCATGTATTTATGTAACTGAGTGAGGGCTTGTACTGGGTACCAGTGCATCCATAGAGTTCTCTGCTTAGAAGGAGATTGATCCAGTGTTGGAGAGAGCTATTTGCAATCTCTACTTGCCTGGCCTTCCTAGCTCCAGCTTGATGGAATCAGAAGACTATCTCCTGACTCTCTTGATGTACAAACACACAATTGCTTTGATTAAGAAGCTCATAAAGTACTTGCCTGTAAAATATTGTAACTTGCTTTCCACTGTGATGTCCTGTTGCAGGTTTAACCTGGTGGGTAGCTAAGCAGTGCACTGCTGCAAAACCAGTTCACAGCCATTAGCACTCACTCTTTTTGCAGTGAGAATTCTGTAATCCACTTCTTTTAATGTCAGAATAGAATTCAAGGGTCTTATAGCATGTCCTTGTCACAGTGACCCCCCATATTTCAGGGTTATTTCAGTTATTTACTTGCATGAAGAGTTTGGCAAAAAGATTAACACCGAACCATTGCAGCCCATGCAGCATCCATTATGAAAATAATTCTACAAGATCTCCGTTGTCACTGCTGTGGTCCTCCACGGTGTGAATTAGTGTGTGGATGACCCTGCAGTGTGCCTGTAAGTCCTCACATGTGCCATGGGCTCTGTTAGAGTCTGTGTCGCTAACATCTCTGTCAGTACCATCAGCTCAAGTTCAGTTACCAAAGCCAGTGTCAGAATCCAGTTGTTCGCTTCACAGCTGCTGTTGCTCCCTTGTCCTCATGGCAGACAAAAGCTGACCAACCTGTCTTTGGCTACCAGTGCTTAGATTGGTGAAAACAGTGTGCAATGTGTCCACAATGGCCTTGTGGGGTATCAAAACACAGCAGTGTCTGTAAGTTCTTATAAATTATACCAGTATACTGTCTAACCTTCTTAAGTAGCCTTGGATAATTCATTCCCTCCTCCCACCACTCATTTTCCACAACTCACAAATGTCCGTTTCACACAAACAAGAAAAATGAGCTGGCAAACACCTTGCCCATAATTCAATTTTAAGGCAGAGCAAAACAATTTCCCCAAATATTCCCTTCCTAATGTTTTGTGAAATGAACTGTTCAAAACTATCTATTGAGAAGGGACTGATAATCCTTCCCTCCAAAAAATAGCATAATAAATGTACTCTTTGCTCTTCAGGAGATGCAGCACAGCCCACAAGAGAAAGTCCTCTTTTTCTCTATTTGTGGGTTTTGATTAAGTGTTCTGTTCCTACAGATTTGGGAGTTCTTATTTCATCCTTTTAACTGTTGCTTTTGTAGATGAAAAGCAAAATTAGAGATAGCTAAATGCAGAGAAGAACTGCAGAATAATCTTTGTTAGCTCAGTAGAGATAGCTGGAATCTCTTTTCTCAGGCAAACTTCCCTCAACATCAATAGGAATTTGTCATGGCCATTAAGCACTCTTGGGTGGAGAGAGGCTCAGACTGCTGGAAGCTCAGAGGGTGTCATTGTGGAAACACTGTTGTATTCTCTTCCCTAGAACTCCCTAGTAGCCATTGTCAGAGACAGCTTGTTGGGTTGACCCATTCTCTTGTACAGTTTACAGAGCCTGAATTTAGTAATCTGGTTATCTGAAAACATTTGAAGTTACGCAAGTATCAGCATTAGGAACTCAGATGACTCCCAGTGAGGCTCTTTGTAGACTGAAGTGCCTCAGCAGCAGCATACTGGTTTCCTGGGATCAAACAGCTTAGCTCTGGGGAGCCTGCATGCATGGGATGGTAGTGCTAAGGAGACACTCAGGTCTATTTGTCCTGTCCTACAGTATGCAAGAAGTTTCCTGTGAACAGCCAGGCAGTCTTGTGGCAGTCCAGAGGAGCATCCTGATCCAGTGGGAGGTGTCCCTGCCCATGGCAAGAGGGTTGGAACTGGATGATCGTTAAAGTCCCTTCCAACCCAAACCATTCTGTGATTCTATGATTCCTAGAATTAAATCTCTGGTCTTTCAATACACGGCCCTGTTACAGTGGGGTACCAACACCACCACAGTTAGATAACTTAGTTTATCATATGCAAACACAGTATTGTGCCTTAGTGTACTAAAGTGTATCCCGTAAGCCATATGACATTTGCAAACCGGTCGCTTTAAGCTGACCTCACAGAGCTGGAATATCCATTTGTAAGAAACTCTCCCATGAGAAAAGTCAAAATTCTATCATTGTCATTCATATGCTGGCAGAATTTCAGTGGGGACACCTGACTGACCAGCTGTATCTGTTAGCTTCCTATCCAGCTGGGCTAAAGCAGTTAAAAGTGACTGAGGATCTGGGTCACACTTATGGTTTCAGGCAGAAGCCTGTATTACTAGGAGGACAGAGACAAACAAACTATAAATAAAACTGCATAAGGCCTTTACTAATCAGTGTTTAAAAAACTTAACTTTTCATCAGTCTATCTTCTGCTCTGCTCACTGTGTTGCCACTTCATCTCAGCAGAGACACAAGCAGCCTATATTCTTTTAACCTCAGCAGGCTGTTAATGGTCTTTGATATAGCAGCTGTCTCATAGCTACCACTAGATTTCAATTAAACTAGTCTATACTTAGGGTGAAAATAGGGCTATTTTTAACTGCCATATCTGCCAACTTTTATTCACTCTCAGCAGCAGTTATTTCATTTGATGTTCCTGGTTTTAAGCTGTGACATCCATAAAATTAAAAAGATACCAGAAAATGTGATGTATTTTACATTCACATCACCAAAAATATATCATTAAAAGCAGCTCTTCTCCAGAGAACATGCTTAAAGATGATAAACAATAAAATGCTCTCTACTCACAGCCAAGGTTGCTAGCACAGGCTTGCCATAGTGGGGCAATGCAAATGATTCTCCAGTGCCAAGGAGAATTAAACTCAATACATTTTTCACTTATCGCAGATGTTTATTCCAAACAATGTTAATTGTTGGAAAGAAATGGCATGTCGGATGTCAGTGGAACACTTTCGTGTTGTCCAAAATAACAGGCTTGTCATAGTGACAGATGACGTGGTTTGAGATAAAATAGTTTTGTTTCCTAGCGTTTTTGCTTCTGACTGTCATGAGAATCACATTAATAGACTGATCACAACCCTCATTCCCCATTGCTGTTGTGGGGCATGCCCTCCAAAATGCTGTCATGCTCAGCCTGCAGTCACAAAAATGTTATATGTGTGCATATACATAAATGCCTGCCCCCCCATGCTGTGATGTTCATCTGGCATTACAAGCACATCTCTGTTCTAAAAGATGTGAAGACCCTGTGGTTTTAGATAATGCACTTACCTGTGTGAAACTGTTGGTGCACATTTTTTGTGTGAACAAGAAAGAAAATCTTGTTTGAGTTATCTAACATTTATTAGGCTACAAACATAGCTAAAACACAAGATAACTCTCATGCAAAAACCTGCTCATCAACAGTCTGTAAGTACACTTGCTGCCATTTGGTTGAAAGTGTGGAGTTTGTTAAAGTACAAGAGCTGTTTTTCTGCAAGAAAGCCTATCATTGAGTGAATTAAAACAAACATGATCATATCCTGACATGCATAACATGCTGGTTGTTTCACTTGCATTGGATGCCAAGTGCTTACTCTTGCATGGTGTTTGGAGCTGTCAATGCCAGCTGAACTCAGTGAGACAGAGAGATGCTCAGCACATCTTAAAAATCCCTTGGCATTGGGAGCAGGACCTAGATACTCTCAACATTTGCCGATAAATGTACTATGGGAAGGATGGCAATTACAGAGTGACTATTTGTGCAAGCATTACTTGAACTCCATACCACCCTTCAGAGAAAGGACACTGGCAAGACGGAAGAGGGGCGGCAAAAGAGATACAGCTGTGGCTTGAAGACTGCAAACCTACCTGATACTGAGAGACTAAACACAGTGTACCTGTTTGGCTCATTATGTGCAAAATACCATATGAAACCAGCACCATTTAAAGGGTCAGACCAAGACACTGAAAAATAAGAATGCCAGAATGGGTCCACCTATAACCTCTGCAGCACGTTCTGGCGTAGCCTTTAGGCATGCATGTTGGGGTGTATTAATAATCTGCTTTATCTGGGTCATGAAAAGCACAGTCTGTATGTTATTTTGGTTTAACCTTGCTTTCCTGAGCAAGGTCCCAAACACTGCCTTGTTTGCTGTCCTTTAACCAGGCAAGATGGTATCACAGCACTTTAGAACAGTGCAGAATTGATTTCCACAACAAAGATCCAACTTTCCAAATGCTTGTCAAGGCTGCTTCTTTTTTTTATGTATATGATCCATTAAAACCAGCAAACAAAGCAGAAGATACAGTTCCCTCTGTTTATTCTTGCACAGGACTGAATAATTTTAGCTGAAACTCCTTCTCCAAAACCAAAACAAACCAAACAAAACCCAAACCCAAACCAAACCAAAACCCAAAGCTGTAAGCAGTCATTTGGCTTGGAAAATAACCCTCACTGGAAAAGTCAACCTAACTGGTTCCAGTTTGGCAAAATGATAAGCAGTTGGGAAGGAAAGAGTGTTACAGTGAGATGCATCAGACAGCCGATGTCTATCCCCAACACTGTTAAAGAGTGGGTTTAGCACTAAGCGTGTACTTGGGGAAGGAAATTATCAAAGCAGACATCTTTATTACCTGACAGAGAAAGGCCTAACAATTGAGCAGTTGAAACAAGATGGGAGACTTCTCTTTTTTTTAACTGACAGGGAGCCAGATATGAGAGCAGCCCATTGAGAGATGTGTTGTAATTTCCATTTCTTAAAGTCTTAAAATCTCAAGCAGACATACTTTTAAAAATATGTGCATTCTAACAAATGCCAGGAGATCAATGCCAGACTCTTGCACCTCAGTGATCAGAGCTGTGTAGGATGGTGGGCTGCAGAATCCCTCCTGCCCCCAAATTTTTCTGTTTCCAAGTGAATGCACTGCACAAGCACCACTGTCTTTTCGGGTAGGCACTGGACAAGATTCTCTTCCTGAAACATATGGCTACTGCTTTCTGAGTAGTCAGAAGGCTCACTGCTACCATTTTCCTCACTTTAAATATACACCAAACCCCTCAGTAGGAGCAAAACTGTAACACATGAAATGGGTGCAGCAGAAGCTTGCCTACTGGGGTTTCAGACAGTTACAGAGCATATGTGGTTAGTATGTGCTTAAATAATATAGTCAAAACTCACTCCCTGTTTCCCACAATTTTGTCTGTGTCTCTAGGATCATAGCCAGACATGCAGCAGTTATAATGCAAAACCTCATATCTTCCCATTGTTTCTCCTCTAGTACTGACCAGCATAGCTGACTGAAGACTTGCCAGTTTCTCAGCTCTGTGGCCATCATTTCTGCCTCTTCTGGTGTCCTGCTGCTGCAGTTTAGCACCATCTTGATATTTCACCTTTTCAAATATTCACAGATTCTTCACATTTTGCCATAATTTAAAGCCATTCCTGATGTCTCAGAGCTTGTACAGTTTTTACCTGCACCCCTAAAATATCTCTAATTCTTTGCTGCTTGCTCAGTGCTCTTGTGCTCCAAGACCTTCATTTTTTTTTCTGTCAGTCCTTCTTAATTTATTACATCTCTGATCCCTGTGTACTGGTTGCCAGTTTCCCTCCTTGCTCCTTACTGTGATGCTGACAAGGAGCGTAGCAAAAGTGACACAGTGAGGCACAGAGATCCTGCGGGAATGTCTGAAAATTGACAAGTAACAGTGGAATGAGTGGCAGTGACCAAGCTTTTACCCTGAGATCTGATTTCACATATAATGTCCCTTGAGATGATGTGGGAATAAAGAGATATTTTGGATTTACTCTTTTTTATGATCTCTGTTATAGAAATATGACTTCTTTGCATCTATTGCTCAGAGGAATCTCAGTTGTGGTGGGATTATTTGATAGACTCTAGGCTTGCCCTTATTTTCTAGCTCTGAACAACAGATATATGAGGGGTAGGACTTTGATGAAGGACACTGAGCCTGAGAAAATCTGACTTGATGTGATGGTAATGAGGGACCAGACAGCAACAGTGGAAGATCAATTTTACTGGAGGCTCACTAGTGTACCAAAAAGGGTTTGGGGCTTTGGCTCCAAGCCCCCAGCATCTGCCCCATTGGTACCCTGCTTTGGAAGAGTGGCAGGGGTATGGGCGGCTCAGTAGGGCAGCTCCCTCAGCGCAGGGGAAACTGACTACAGAAAGAGCTCAGGGCCCAGGCTCCCTGTTCTCTACCTGCCTCGGGAAAGCTGGACAAATGGAGAGAGGACCTTTTTTTGTAACCGTATGTAAATAGTAGCCACAGCCTTTGTTCTTCCCTACCCCAGCCCAACACATAACACTTCCACAGCAGTCTGACCTTAAATGGCAATTCACTCCCAAATCTCAAGGGAAAGATAGCTCTAGGAGATGGATCGTGAAATTAGCATTTTTGTCTCATTAGCTTTTGAAAGCAGCAGTTACAGCATGTATTTGGCCCAGTGATGTATCTACAAATGCACAGCATGCATCTACTAAACCTATTAGAGCACCACATCTGCCAAGAGAATATTTTACACCTACTGTTCTAGGATATGCTGTATAAATAAAGAGGTATGTCATTCTCACTCCTTTTGCAGATGGAGCCACTCTGGGTTCCACTCCAGCTCTGGGAGACCCACAGGTGAGTTTGGGGATGACATGGGAACTGAAGGGACAGCAGCAGCTGCCCAAGAGCACTGGTGGGGGTAAGGATGGATAGGCAACAAGCCAGAAGGAACACAGAATGCAACAGCAATAGTTTTGGTGTGACAAAGATGAATGGAGGTGCTACCTAGAAGGCTACAGTAAGGAAATTCACCTATGAGAAGCTTACCACACAGAGCTGCACACATACATTTCTGTGTGTTCAGAACTCTCTGTCGTGAGTGCATGCCTGTATAAACAGCACATGTGGATGTGGAGACTGATGCGAAGAGAGAATACTGCAAACTATGCTTGCACTGGGGCTAAAAGTTTAAGCACAAGCTTACAAAATGAATGCCCAGTTTATAAAACACTTTCATCTGGACATTAATTTGGCAATAACCACAACTGAGAAAAGATTTTCTGTCAGCTTATAAAGCTATTAGCACTTCTGCTAGCTCAGCCTGAATGTGGTGTGGTGATGGAGCCTAACTGAACGGCAGCGTGCTGCACTTGGACTCACCACATATATGTTAGTATTGTGGACATATTTTTTGCAGTTGTCACAGGGTACTGGATTTGCTTAACTGTTCAGTCCACTATTTCTCTGCATGGAAAGCACTCCCTCCAGGTTCTCTGTGTGCACCTGCAACATCAGAAGAACAGCTGGTAGCTCATGTTCCTAAAGTAGCCCTGCTTTCTGCAGGAGGCCCTTCTGACCTTGTCTTTTCTATGATTGCATGAAACAGAGAAGGATCAAGATTTAACGTTATTTCTGGGAAAAAATGTGGAGCATGCACAGTTCTGGATAAATCTGGTGAAAAAAAAAAAGACCCAGTTACCTTGTTCTGATAATATTGATGTTTCTAAACAGTTACAGAATTTGATTAAGACATCTAATAGGACAGACAGTATCTAACAGCTGTCAGTAATTATTTAGCCTCTGGCTGGCTTGCTTATCCTGAAAAGATTAAAGAAGCTAAAAATGTACTTCACGGTGGAGACAAGGAACTGAATAAGATTATTAGCCTTCACACGAATGTACATTTCACCAGTAAAAATGACATGACAGATCTCAACTGTTATTTCTTGAACAAAAAGAAGTCACTATTCTTTACAAACTTAATGTTTCACAGATGTCCAGATCGTGGGGAGAGCCATGGGACCTAGTTAGTGTCACATAAACTCTGTTCCCCAGATATAGTCATAGATATTGTTGGTGCTGAAAAATGGGTATAGATGCACATGTTTTGCCATGAGATGGAGAGATGGAGAAACACCATTCACAGGATCTGAGTATGCTGAACAGTTTCTTAAATTACAGTCCAGAGAACAGAAATTATTGTCATGAACTAATCTGCATTGTTTTACATGGTGGATATCTGTCATTAATCTGATGGCAGCATTTCAGTCCATCTGTATAGCAATTTTACTGCTACTCTGTTAGGATTAAGATTGCCATTACTACAAGTTTACTTCTAAAGGTTGGTATATACTGAATCCCTACACACTGAGGAAGGTTTATGCCAAGATTTTGGGCATGGATGGAAAAGAGTCAGCAGGGAATCTAAATCATTAACAGGTAGTTAGCTCTGCCAGGCAGTGCTATACTAAAGGTTAAGCCTGCTTTTAAATAGGAGACTACACATTTAAAGCACCTCCCTCTACTTAAAGCTTATTACAGAGATATACAAAGTCAGTGGATTGCCTTTTGATTATGTCTAGGAGATTGCAAGCATCCCAGAGGCAGTGTCTTTCCCCTTCTAAGTATTTGCACATCACGCAGGACTGTAAGAACTCTTTTTGTTGGGAACTCAGGACTATAATGAAATACAAACAACAGTTACCAGGAGGTAGCTGCTCAGTGCCACAGTTGACTTAGGCAAGCATGATGTTCTGTGTTAACTGAAAAGTGATATTGAAACCAGCTAAATTAATCCACTATAAGAGGTGTATATTCCACACTGCACTGTGCTTCAAGAAAGATGTGAGCTAAACACGTTTCTTGGTCACCTGCACAAAAAATTTTGACATCGGACTACAATGGCATTAAATATAATGTTAAATGATTGCCCAGAGGGCTTGAGAGTGCTTCTTTCTAAACAGGTTAAAACCCCTGTAGTGTAAAGTTACAGCTGAAGTTTTAAAATTCAGCAAGTAATTTCAAGTTAGAGTGAATAACTGGAAGACCAGAGCTGATGGGATATTACTTTCCCCATCTTTTTGTCAACCTCTTTCATTTCCCTCTTAGTAATACAACGAATGGAGGATGAGATGGTATTCAAGTATCTATAATATATAACACCTCAGGAACTGTAATTTAGCATTAATTAGCATCCACTTTAGATAAAGTTAATGACCAAAGTAGTTTTCCATTAAACAAACAAAACTCAAAATTAGAGTCTAATTGTCAAAGGAATTGTCTAACGAACATCTGACAGTTTTAATGGGTTTTTCCTTAGTTCAGATTAAGACTTAAAGCAGCATCCAGCCACAGCACAAGGGGTCTTTGGGATGGCGTTTTTTCTTCCTTTTTCATAGAGCAAAATTAAATAGACTAATTTTCTTTTAACCTAAAATCACCCAAGGAAATAAACGCTTGCTGGTCTTAGCAAAATGATGCCATATTTGTGGAATACTAATTAAGAAGCCCCAATCCAAAACAATTCTCTTCTCTGTTTAAATAGAAAGTTGGTGCATATCAAACTCCATCATCAGCTATTATTCAAATCGAAATAGGTCAGGTCCCTGAACACCTGCAAATTAGTCTGCAAATTCCCTCAATTAATGAAAACCTGTCTACCTGAATCTATCCTGCCTTCCCATATCACTTGGACAATCATTGCCATAGCATGTAAAATTAATCTCATTCTGCTGTGTTCTGTGGAAGGGCATTTTGATTGCACTGTGACCCTTGAGAACAAGGTTAATACTTGTTTATTCTCCTCCACATTTTGCTCAGCAGACATCCAGCTCCTGCAGTCCAAACCAGCAGGTCTACAGCCACAGGGCCAGAAGAACTGGACTGCAGGGCCAGGACCTGAGTCGGCAGTTCCCCACAATTCATGTCCTCACAGAAGATGCTTACAGTGGTTTAAAGAACAGAAACAATAGTGTAAACCAGTATCTTATTTTCCTACTGTCTCTAGAGTGACACAACAAGTTTCATATTTAATTTACTCTGGAAAATTATTCTTTTTTTCCAAAAAGTACTTCAGTTGCTTAAAACTTTCAGTTGTTCTGTCCCCTCTTGCCTTTTTCCAATGGCTAGTGCATAATGTTTGCTCTGGATCCCTCTGCTGTACCGCAGGATGCCATCGCCTCTGCCATCAAGAGGCAATTCCAACTAAGCAGATGATTACTTTTCCAGGAGTTTGCTTCGTGTTTTTCACAAGGTTTAACTTTGCTGCTTTGGACATGAGGAATTGGGCCATTCCTGCCCTGCGAAGGGGATACCAGGGGGATGGAGCTGAGCAGGGAGGGAATGGGAGGCTCTGGTGACCTGGTCACCACAGAAAGGCCAAGGGCAGTGAGGCCAGGGCTGCTGGGCTGTCCTCTGCCACCTGACACCCTGTCTCCCTCCTTGTGCAGGGAAGTGCTGATTTGCACTTACAGCTCCGCCAGGGTAGATTTAGGCTAGAGATTAGGAGGAAGTTTTTTACAGAAAGGTTCATTAGGCATTGGAATATGCTGCCCAGGGAGGTGGTTGATTCACCTTCCCTGGGAGCGTTTAAGGCACGAGTAGACGAGGTCCTGAGGGACATGGTTTAGTGTTTGATAGGAATGGTTGGACTCGATGATCCGATGGGTCTCTTCCAACCCGGTGATTCTGTGATTCTGTGCTGTCAGCAGAGCTCTAACCCAGAAGCACAGATGAGACTATTCGGCTTTGGGATGGCTCCAGACTTGTTCTTCGCCCAGCCTGTTGGTGAAGAAGCATCTTTACCTCTCATGTTCAGTGTGCAGGTCTGGTCAGAACTTCAAAAAGTTCACTTCTGTTCTTGCAATGCTTTCCTATTGAATACGTTAGTGGCAATCACTAAACAGCTTGTCAGAATAAAAGTAGGTGATGCCTTTCCATCTATGTGCATGGCAAAAGCACCACTCTGGTACCCTCTGTGGTACCTGCTCTGTCCTGAATCAGAACCCAAGTGATGAAAAGAAAATTCAAGACGATTTTCCAGTGTTTAAGATTTTCTCTTATAGAATACAGTCTTTTATTACCAATATTAATGCAAATAGCATTCACTACCACTATCAACGATGCTATTTGTAACTTATTATTACACCATCAGAGATATGCACTGCAGAATCTGAGAATGAATTAAGTGAATGTTCTTGATTAAATAAAATGCTGTCAGCTTTGAATAATAACAGAAGTGACACAGTGATTTAAAAAATCCCCCAAAGGCACTATCCAAACACCTGAAGCTTAGTGGTGGATTAATTGAAGAACATACATAACATCAACTTCTCTGGTATTGTTTATGGCTGGTGGTCTTCAGCTGTGTGGAAGAAGATGCTTATTTGCATCCACTGCCAACGTCCAAATCCCACAGCTAGGCTAAAATAAAGTCATATTTTAAAAAATGCACAGGGATGGGAAAAGACTTTGTTGAAATACTGGGCTAGAAAAATCCATCTTACCCTCAGCCTGTGCTTTTAACCAGGTGAGATAAGCACATTGCTGCCTGCAGCCTCTCGCACCCATACTGAAGCTCCATTGGCCAAGCCTGGCTCTGATGCAGGCTTCAAAGGTGACTTAGACCGTGGCTTTCTGTTTGCCACTCCAACATCAAGATGCTGCTCCTTCTCCTGACCTTATCTCCTTGGTTCCCAGGTTCTTACACCATCTCTGTCTTTGTGCTGTCAGAGTGCTTCTTCCAACATGCTACTGAAATGGAATTTATACCCTGAGGCCCTAATTCAGTCACATTCTGTCAAAATCTCCTGTTGAAGATAGCTGCTGGAGAAAATTATCAGTGTGCAGTCTTCAAGGAAGACTTAGTTCTCCCCACAAGAGACAAACTCGTCCTTTCCCTTCTCTTATAAATATTTGAAATACGTAAGTCAATCTTGATGAAAAATATTTCTATGTGGATATGGAAATACATATACATAAAAATATAATTTTCCTAAGGGAACCATCAGACATGAGTTGAGAACAAACCTGGAATGCTTTAAGTTGTTTCTGCTGGTCAAGACCCAACTGAAACAGCTGAAATGTTTCACATGATGTGAAACAAGTTAGTTTTAATTCACCTTCACTGACTGGAGGTGGCCCTAGATCTCTTTAATGGGGTAGTTAGGTATGTGATGATGTTAAAAGAACATGCCTAATTTACATGCATAATTATTTCAACAATATATGCAAATTAAGCCTGAGGGCCAGCTTTTAAGGAAGCAGAAGCAAGAAGCTGATGTAGGACTTGAGAATAACAGTGAGTTTCAAATGCAGATGAGCACAGAGCTCAGCCTTGAGGCCAAACGGAGCCCTCTACTTTGGAAACAAGAGCTGGTTATGGCACATATATACTTAGGCTGTAATCTTGCAGGTTAAGGGAACTGCCTGGGCATCACATCACCGAACTCAGACTGCACCGATCAGCTGGTTATGGAAAGAGACACAGTAGATGGAGCTGCACTGCACTGTGCAAGCAGGGTGCTCACGCTGACCTTTACTGCAAAGTGCTCCTTCTCCACAACAGAACCAACTGCTACAAGGAGAGCTTATCCCAGGGAATGCTATTTCTAGACAGGCCGTGCCAGAAGAGCAAAAAATCCAAGAGTTTAAGAAATGTAGAGAATTTTGCTTAGGAACTGTCACTCTCTTGAGGTTCACCCTGCCACTCTCAGCTGCTGTTCCCATCTATACCCTCTGTTTGATTTTCTGTTCATGTTCTGAAACAGAAAATGTTAGTTCCTGAATTGCCAAAAGTCTCTAAAGGATACAATGAAGAGCAAGGAGATTGCCACGTGATAGGCAAAGAGCAACTTCCAGAGACACTCTACAGTTTTCCACTGATGTGGTTAGAAGGAAAGTCCTCGACAGCTTCCTGGGAAAGCTGTAATTCATGGCTCATGGGGTAACACACTGCAATTAATTTCATTTTGCACTTAGTGATTTCCACTCCTTCAACCTGTTTGTAGTTCCTTCCTTGTATTTTGTATAGCAATCACCAGTTAGCTCTGTTTTACATCTAAAATTTTGCTGTTGAATGCAGCATGTCTTTCAGAAGCTCTTGATCTGAGGACATAAACACCAGTGTCCTTAGCAACATTACTCAGTGATGGGCTGCTCACATTTGCTAAAAATTTATGCTTCATTTCTAATTTAAATTAATTTTCATTACATCCTTCTTTGCTGGTTTAAAGAAATCTTTTCTGGATAGTTTTCCCCTTTCATGAACACACCATCCATTAAACAGCTCTCCCCTCTCCTCTATCTAAGATAAATGCACTGAATTTTCATATACCCATGCTTATCTCTACTTGAGGTCTTCACTGCAGACCAAGAAAACCTTGAACCTGAAATTGTAATCATCCTTCCCTGTAGCTTTCAAATAAATTCTTCTTGCACAATTTCCATTTTTTTGTCTAGTTTTTTTTTCCCCCATTTGAGTACTGTCCTCCGAATTTTCTTATTTGGAAGAAAAATAGCACTCCTGAACCACCATTTCTTGTTGGGACTGACATGTATTTGCTGGTATTTTCTAATAATAGGGTTAAATTATTTCTTTCATAGGAATATCTAGGCAGGACTATCCTGTGTGATGCTTCTTGTATTAGGAAAACATTTAAGTGCTCCATGAAATATGCTATGTCTTTTCTGCATATGTCACTGCAGGATGCACTCCCAAGTACCAAAGTTTTAGTTGTGTGTCCTATAGCCATCTTTTCAAAAACATCTTCTACCAAGTTTTACTTATATCCTCTAAGTCTCAAGAACTCACATGTTTAATGGCCAGTGAATGTACTGAAAGAAAATTAGAGATGACTGCAAAGAGATGAGGGCATGAAAGGAGCTCTGGGGTATAATCTGTAGTTCCGTAGGATTTAGGCCATCTTTCCTGCATGAGATAGAATGCAACACAGAGATCCTGGAGTTAGTGAAAACTCAAGGCCAGAAAGAAACTGGTGGTGAAGTTCTCTGGTGGCCTTAACTGTGTTGCCCTTGGGTTGCGTGGGAATGACTCAGCTCATTCTCCCAGCAGATCTTATTACTTCTATGTCAGTGTCTAACCAACACCCATGTCCAGATGTGAGCTTGCTCACACCCAGCCAGCAGCACAGGCACCTCTGTCTTTTGATGCAGCACAGCAAGAGTACGTCTATCCTCTCCACAGGAATGGCCAGGCCCCCAGAGTCACAGTCCATTAGGTCATGTACTTGTCCAACAGGCAGTGGGTGCAGCTCCTATCCAGAAATTAAAATGAGTTATGCCATTTTGATGAACAATGTGTCAGTGACTGATGGGATCTGCTGTCTGGGAGTTTCTGCTACACAACTCCTCATCCTGAGGAGCACCTGATGCTGAGAGAAACGTAGCAGCCGCCAATCATGGCTACCTGAAGAACTGACATTATCAACATTAATTGACCTCTAAAAACACACTTTGTCTAAAAACTGTCCTGAAAAGTCAGGATTTATCACAGTAGAGTCTTTCACTTCAGACTCTGCTTTCACTTATTTCACTGTAATGCCTGAAATTTGATTATTAGGAGCATTCAGCTTATCACTTAAATGGATTTTTGAGTAGCTCTTCATCATCTCCCTTCAATACTGTCTGGTTTTGAGGGAAGATGTTTATAAGCCATTATATAGAGATATCTTTTATGTGTGCTAAAGAGCTCTTAAAGATCTTTACACTCACACTCCAATGTATAGTCAGCTTTTACAGCTATATTAAAGTCTTCAGAATAGGTGGTTGGTTTTTGCAGTGGAAATCCCTGGTATATCCTTAACTACATCATTACTCAATGTGAGAGTATAGGAATACATTTAATATAATGCATACATCGTTTTATCATCAAAACTGCAATTAATTATACTGTAAATAGCTTTAAAAGTCTTATAACATGAGTGTAAATTAGGGTACCATTAGAACTATGCTTTCTTATGCCAGGCCTCTAACTAGCCTATAACCCTGTGGAACTCCAGTATTAATGACAGGTGCTATTTTAGTGAATGGTCCATTGTTAGTTCTCTCAGCAGGCATTCTGTGTCACTGGGTGGATTGTCTCACATTCACCTGATACACTAAGAGTTATGGCATATCCTGTAACTTAACTTCCCTGCAATGGAACACAGAAGTTTTAAGTGTTACTTTTTATTAGATCTCAAAATGTGTTTTCTTTATGCTTGTGAAAGAAGAAGGCAGAATGAGAGTAGGTTAATAATACAGAGCTTTTTACTACTCTTTGCAGTAAGATCTTTGGGGCTTTTGTTGGCATCACACAATGAAATCACTTCAGACAAGTGAAAAACCAGCACAGAGTATCCTGATAAAGTTCAGTATGTAAATGAGCTAAGCCTCGGCGCGTTACATTGGTCTTTCTGGTTGGTATTTTATTTTGATGACTCCTGTATTTGTGTCCATTTAGATAATATTTTCCTAGCACTGATATAATCAACCTAATTGGAGAGTCAAGCTTAACATGTTTATATCCATACCTAAACTCCATATGTTGTGTGCATTCTGCCAGTATTAACACAGCTGAATGCTGTGAGGCATATTAATGAATTTCAGCTGCAACTTGCTACTTGCTTTAAAAGAACTTTGCTGCAGAAGTTTTGCAGCCAGTTCATTATGTGCATGAACTCAGCAGAACAACTCATTTCCTATTAAAATAAGAATCCAGTCTTTGGTTGGGATGATTGGTTGCCAGAAGAAGTGGCTTTTTTAAGAAAGGAAGCACACAATTGCCTTTCTTAGCTACTCTATTATTCATTGTAAATCCAATGACCTTGCCATTTGTTTTTTTAGCATTGATTTGGAGATTTCTTTCTTGTTGAAAAGGACGGATCACCTCTTCTCCTTGCCCTCAGATAATTGTTTTTTAACTAGGTAGCTACTCATTTTTGTAACAGCTTCTTAACTCACACTTGCACCTTGCATTTATTTCTCCTATGTATTCATGTATTGTCAACTCCTCAACCAGCATACACTGACCCAGTTCCATTGACTCTAACAAACTCGCTCCAGATTGTCTCAACCAAAGTTTGGTGTCTGTTCCTCAAAACTATCAGCTGCCCACCTTCTGGAAGTCAGGTCTATTCAAGGCCCTGCACCTCAGAACATTAGAAAAAAAAATCATCCAAAGCTGCTGTGCACATGTGATAGGTGGCTACAGACCAGAGGTCATTTAAGGAGCAGCCCAAGCACTGAGGAACTCTTGCTAAGTGAGGTTAAAAAGCCTTAGTGTGGGGCCTCAAGGTCGTGGAGGGTTGTAACGACTCTGCTGTGAGGGTGAGGAAGCTGGCTGTTGAAGGTGGGAAATCTGCCCTGGCAACATGGTTGTGTGGTTGGGCTGTAACCAGTGAATGCTTGTTACTAGGACAGAATCGTCCAATCAATGTTTGGTGCGATCGTTAGCTAAGGTTAAGCAATGTATAAAAGCAGACAACGAACCCTGAATAAACAGCTTCACTTGGATCACATTGATTGCTGTGTGTTGTCCCATTTCTTCCATCGTCACATCTGGCACCCGAACAGGGACCCTCAGATTTGTCTTTGAAGGCTGCCAGAGACCAGACTGGGGGAACAGAAAAGCTGACTGGACAAGGTGAGTGCTGCCCTGGCACCCGTGAAATAATTTTTCTGAGGCTGCAGCTTAAAGGCTTTGGCAGGAAACTCACTCTTGGCCAGGTGAGCGGTCAGGGAGGAGATGGGGTCCACGCACTCATCCGAAGACAAGGCTCGGATTGAAGCTGCGGTGAATCTCCTCCAACATATTCTCTCAGTGAGAGTAATTGTTTACAGAAAAACTGTGTTGCAGTCTATGTTAAGATGGGCTAATCAGAGAGGCATTATTCTGACTACCTCTACCCTATTTGAAAGAAAGACTTGGGAGAAAATGGGACAAAGGTTGTTTGATGAATGTACTAAAGGAAGTAAGGGCCTTTGGCAATATCTCACCCTCTGGAGATTAGTTAAAGAAACTTTATGTGAAATGAAAGCAGAGAGAGAGGTTACAGTGTCGGCTTATGCCGCTATGAGCAAGAATCAGGGCTCAGTGCTAGGTCCAG
>WAAB01015296.1:3113-19155 GCA_013389865.1 Piaya cayana | reverse complement strand
TATTATTATTATTATTATTTAACTATGGAAGCAAACAATGATGTAGTTTAAAGACCTGATGGAAAGATCTGTTCCCTATATTATCAATTTGAAGCTGTTCACAGTGTTGCTCCCAAGGCATCCTGTCTTTCTTTAATCTTCATTTGTCTCTTGTGGAGATATGATACTATGGCCAGACTGCTCTCCTACTGATTGGAATTATTTCACTAGGGCAGCACAAAGTGCTTCAATGTTCAGACAGGGCATGTTTGGCTGGAACATGATACTGTTCTTCCCAGCTTCCAGCCTCTGTAGAAACCCATGAACTGGAGTTAGGCCAGGCAGCTACTTCAGTGCCTCCAGGCATAGCCTGCCCACTTGGGACTGGGGAAAAAATAATCATGCTGCTAATTGGTATAATTATGTCAATAACCCCCAGGCCTCATCTAGATAGAAATGATCCCAGAGGCTGTGATGCTGGGGAGGTGACTGAGCTCACTGCAGTAGCAAAGCCTCTGCCAGAGAAACCATCTCTGTGTTTCAGTGATTAAAAACTCCTTAACCTGAGCTAAAGCAAAGCCGTGCATTTGTTTCCTAGGTTAGACGTCAATCTGTTGTAGAGCATCATTTTTTTTACACTTATTGAGAGCTCTGGCCAAGATGTTTTGATAATCCTCTAGCTCATTAGTGTCTGCCAGCCTGTGGAATGTTGGTGTGACTTGTACCTTTCCTTCAGATTGAGTGAGTATGTGTGGTCAGTCGATGTGTACTTGCTAAGCCATGAGAACTTGATTGTGAACCCTTGAAACCAGATTCATAAATATCCAGGAGACAGGAAAAGCATTTTGCTTGTCAGATCAGCAAAATGGTCTGTGGCTCTCTTTAAATTTTATCACTTAATGTGGTCTTAATATGGCATATAGAGGTAGTACATCTATCTCATTGTGGAGACCTGCTGCACTCATTTCTTCTTGTTAGTGGTACAATGCATGACACCTGATTAACCACAGGGCAAAAGTTAACTAGTAGCGACACAACTTTGAAATTCACATCAAAACAAAATAGTCCCAGCATTGCTCTCAAGTTTGAGCATTAATTCTTATGGAGCTTTGTTGGGTTTGTTGTTGTTGGTGGTGGGTTTTTTAGCCACAGGAATAATTATCATTAGTAGATTTTGAATTCTTAGCCTTCACAGAAACATCCAAGATCTCTTCAGGAACAGCTGTAATTGGTAAGGTCTTGCTACAAACACTGTTGGGTGGTAGCCCTAGTATTTGTTAGTTAGGTGGTTCTTAACTCTGGTATGAGATTGGTTTTCTGTTGCTTGTAGCCACTAGACTGTTGTGCCCATTTCAGTCCTTTACGGAGTCTTTAATTGTGCAAGGATGACTTTTTTTTTTCTACTTGGGCAGAGGAAACTCATTTTCTGGCTTGCAGGTGGAGCTTCTTCATGGAGCCTCTCTGCCCAGGAAGCATGTTGGACTATAACATGTTACCCACCATCTAAGTTATGCATGGCCAAAATTTTTCAGAAGGGTTATGAGGGCTCTGGCATAGTTCTGCAGGGTGGCAGGTGGTTCTGGATGTGCGATCTGAGTCCCATTATTTCTGAAAATGCTGAGTGACATGCCATCCATCACTTTCCCCAGGGCAGCACCAAACCCTGTTTAGGTGCATGCAGCATCCTTAATTACCAAGCACAGCCAGAGAAAATGTTTGGATTAGGTTGCATGTGTGAACTGCACCAGTGCTGGTGTTTCATGAGAACGAATCCTGCTTGTTTGCCTGCTCCAGGAACTGTGCAACACCAAGACCCATGTCACTGTAGGTTGGCTTGAAACAGGACTGGAGAGAAGCAGTGTCAAAACTGTGTTGTAGAGCATCATTTTTTTCACACTTATTGAGAGCTCTGGCCAAGATGTTTTGATAATCCTCTAGCTCATTAGTGTCTGCCAGCCTGTGGAATGTTCGCAGTTCCCATTGTTTTGCTTTTCACACTGAGTGAGGCCAGCGTCTGGTTTAATACATTGGATAACTTATCACTACAGGACTCCAGACCCTCTGGTTTGGATATTTTTGTGATGTGACCACTACCACTAATCACAGCTAAATCTCATTTCTGGTGTTCATCCATCATACATTTTTTTGTATGCCTCAGCATACAATTTTTAATTGAACCCACTGTAGAGATGTAGCTTGGACCTTGTTATCGCTTCCCAGCAATTGAACCATCCACCTGCTGCCAGCCGCACCAGACCCAGATTCTCTGAGTATCAGTGCCATTTCCCAGGGCTCTCTGTGTGCTGTAGGGGTGGATGTGGTTCCCACTGCTCCTGTTCCCATCACAGGTGGGAGCTGGTTGGAATTTGGCCAGTTGGCCTGCTCCAAAATACCCTGCTTGGCAGACCGGGAAGAGCTGAAGCCAGCTGTCCACCGGCTCCCAACGTGGCAGTCCTGTGGGCTGGTGTGTGGACCTGGGCAGGCTGTAGTCCTCACACCCAAGGTTCCCAACACTGAGGCCAGCTTGTCTGCATGTGAAGATAAACCCATCCAGCTGCTTGAATGGACTGAACCAGCCGTGTGCCCAAATGGCCCAGAAGGCCAACAGCATTCTGGCCTGTAGCAGGAATGGTGTGGCCAGCAGAAGCAGGGAGGTGATTCTGACCCTGGGCTTAGCATTGGTGATCCCACACCTCAAATCCTGCATTCAGTTTTGGGCTCCTCACTACAAGAAAAAAACGTTAGGGGACTGTAGTGTGTGCAGAGGAAGGAAACAGCTGGGGAAGGGTCTGGAGCCACAGGGGTCCTGGGAGTGGCTGAAGGACCTGGGGCTGTTTAGCTCGGAGGAGCCTGAGGGGAGATCTCATTGCTCTCTGCAGCTTCCTGAAAGGAGGTTGTAGCGATGTGGGTGTTGATCTCTTCTCCCAGATAACAAATGACGGGATGAGAGGGAATGACCTCAAGTTTTGCCAGGGGAGGTTCAGATTGGACATGAGGAAGTATTCCTTCACAGAAAGGGTTCTTGGGCCCTGGCACACACTGCCCAGGGAGGTGGCGAAGTCCTCATCCCTAGAGAGATTTGGAAGACGGGTGGATGAGGTGCTCAGGTTTAGCAGTGGGCAGGTACGGTTGGACTCTACGGTCTCAAAGGTCTTTTCCAACCAAACGATTCTATACCGTGCCCTGGCAGCAGAGGCTCCAGGCTGCCAGGAGGCCCCCACGGATGCTCTCTGTGAGCAGCTGACCCACGGGGTTGACGGTTCTGGGGGTGCTGGATGGGGGAGTAGTTGCTGCCAGAGGGGCGGGGCCAGAGTGGCACGGGGGCGTGACTTGATCAGTCGGGGGTGTAGCCTAGCCGGGAGAAGGCGTGGCCGTGTGGAGGGGGCGCGGTCTGGTCCAGAGCGGGCGAGGCCTTTCCGCGGGGACCCGCGCGCGTGCGCAGAGCGGCGGCGCTACCTGGCGGCGGCGGCGGCGGGATGGAGGGGCTCATCCCACTCGTCAATCGGCTGCAGGACGCCTTCGCGGCGCTGGGCCAGAACTGCCTGCTCGACCTGCCGCAGATCGCGGTGGTTGGCGGGCAGAGCGCTGGCAAGAGCTCCGTGCTGGAGAACTGCGTCTCCAGGTGAGGCGGCGGGGGGCGGGTGTCTGTCTGTGTATATCTGTGTGTAAGCGTATCTGTGTGTGTATGTGTGTGTATCTGTCTGTCTGTGTGTCCCCTCCCTCCCCACAGCGCTGCACTCCCAGGGTATTGGCGGCAGCCAGCGGTGATGGATGAGGTCTAGGATGTCTTCACAGAGACATCCATCTCATTCCTCCTCGCCTGGGATAGAGGGGCTCTCGCTCCCCCTCCTCAGTCCCGGAGGATTTGTTTCCCCTGCCCTGGTGCCGTAGGGGCAGCCTCGCTTTGTGTACCGTGGCTCCGCTGTGAGCAGCGTGGTTATCAACGTCTGGGTCAAAAAATGATGTCCAAAGCCCCACATCCTGCCAAGGGCTCTGGATCTTGTCAGTTGGAGGGTCTTGTACTGTTCAGTATACTTTGTGCCATCCTATGGCGCCTATGGGTACTGATGTTATTGAAAATCACCAGGAGAAGAAAAGGGAAGCCCCCTGTTTCTGGTGGCCCTTTGAATGGGCAGACCACATCTCTGAGGATCTCCTAAAAAGTTCATGCGGTATTTGCTGCAGATAGTGTGCTGGCTCATGGAGGTTGTTAGGTGTCCTCAGAGTGTTGCTTTGTACAGAGGAGTTAAAACAGTCTTGTATGGCAGCATCTGGGGAGCCTTCACATGCAGAAGTCTTCATTGAAAGTCATATTAGATGTTGTGTCTCTCCACAACCTGGCGTCTCTACTGCAGAATTTACTCTCACTGTATTAAATGACAACTCTTCCTCATCTTTCTGCTTAAAGACTGTAGCTAATTACTTGTATTGACAGGACTGTCACCCTTTCAAATTCAGGAAGTGCAAGTGAGGTTCTTGGAAATCACTACTGGCTGTCCAATTATTAGAGTTGGTTTTAAACCACTTTAAAAAGTATTTTTCTAACTTTTTGATTTTTTTATCTATGTGTTCGCAAAGCTGTGCAAAGCATATGTGTTGAGGAGGAAAGGCATCTTCATCTTTCTTGCCAGCAAAGATATCCTGGTCTGTGTGTCAAAGCCTTGTTGGGGTGGTACCCGCCTGAGATTTGGGCTGAGTGTGGTGGGCTGTGGGTTGATGTCTTTCTCTAGATCCAGCTCTGCTGATGGCAGAGGCAACTTGTTGCCCCCCTGCTAGAGGAATGTCTCCATCTGATCCTTAGGTGGATGAGCGGTTCTTCTGAGCGCAGCACACTCCTGCTGCTTGTATGTGCAAAAGGTGAAAACAAGCACTTTATGCTTATCTGGCCCATTTGGACAAGAGGCTTGAACTCACAGAGGCAAGATGTGGACATTTCTAGGAAGAATTATGGAGAAAAGCTAACGTCGATGACTTTTTTCACCACCTTAATTATGTGTTATGCCGCCTGCAGACACTGCAAAAAAGTCTCTTCAGAGACTTACATACTACTGTGGAGCCTCAGAGTGTTTCTGTCAGGAATGATCTGGAATTTGGTTGTTTTTCAGCCTGGTTTCAGAGTTTCATGTTTTATGCAGTAACTTCTTGAGACATAGTACAAAGTGATCTGTTGTGCCTCCCTGCTTGCAAGCTTGGAGCCTACTGCAAGTGTGACATTAAAATGCATTAATTCTAACCGATTCCATGAGACCTAAACATTTGACTTGTACCTTTCCTTCAGATTGAGTGAGTATGTGTGGTCAGTCGATGTGTACTTGCTAAGCCATGAGAACTTGATTGTGAACCCTTGAAACCAGATTCATAAATATCCAGGAGACAGGAGAAGCATTTTGCTTGTCAGATCAGCAAAATGGTCTGTGGCTCTCTTTAAATTTTATCACTTAATGTGGTCTTAATATGGCATATAGAGGTAGTACATACATCTCATTGTGGAGACCTGCTGCACTCATTTCTTCTTGTTAGTGGTACAATGCATGACACCTGATTAACCACAGGGCAAAAGTTAACTAGTAGCGACACAACTTTGAAATTCACATCAAAACAAAATAGTCCCAGCATTGCTCTCAAGTTTGAGCATTAATTCTTATGGAGCTTTGTTGGGTTTGTTGTTGTTGGTGGTGGGTTTTTTAGCCACAGGAATAATTATCATTAGTAGATTTTGAATTCTTAGCCTTCACAGAAACATCCAAGATCTCTTCAGGAACAGCTGTAATTGGTAAGGTCTTGCTACAAACACTGTTGGGTGGTAGCCCTAGTATTTGTTAGTTAGGTGGTTCTTAACTCTGGTATGAGATTGGTTTTCTGTTGCTTGTAGCCACTAGACTGTTGTGCCCATTTCAGTCCTTTACGGAGTCTTTAATTGTGCAAGGATGACTTTTTTTTTTTCTACTTGGGCAGAGGAAACTCATTTTCTGGCTTGCAGGTGGAGCTTCTTCATGGAGCCTCTCTGCCCAGGAAGCATGTTGGACTATAACATGTTACCCACCATCTAAGTTATGCATGGCCAAAATTTTTCAGAAGGGTTATGAGGGCTCTGGCATAGTTCTGCAGGGTGGCAGGTGGTTCTGGATGTGCGATCTGAGTCCCATTATTTCTGAAAATGCTGAGTGACATGCCATCCATCACTTTCCCCAGGGCAGCACCAAACCCTGTTTAGGTGCATGCAGCATCCTTAATTACCAAGCACAGCCAGAGAAAATGTTTGGATTAGGTTGCATGTGTGAACTGCACCAGTGCTGGTGTTTCATGAGAACGAATCCTGCTTGTTTGCCTGCTCCAGGAACTGTGCAACACCAAGACCCATGTCACTGTAGGTTGGCTTGAAACAGGACTGGAGAGAAGCAGTGTCAAAACTCCCAGTGTAGCTGTTACTGTTACTATTTGGATTAGCATCTGCTAAGGGATTTGGAAAGTTTGCTCTTCTCTTATTGCTCCCCTGTGTGCAAGGAGACGTTGCTTCTTTTGGTAGTCAAGGACTGTGTTTGAAGGGTTTCCTCTCTGGATTCTGGTTATACTTAGATGGAAACAGAGATCCCAAAGCAACCTGAGGAGAAGAGACATTTCTGTCTATGGGTTAGACCTTCATCTCTTCCTAGCTGGTGCTCATGGTGCTCGTTTGAGGAAACGGTATTGTCTGAAGAGCAAATGATCTTCTTACTTGCCTCTCTTTGTAATGGGAGTGAATGTGCCCTTGAAGTCCTGAGCCAGGGTTTGAGGCAAAGGATCTAATGCAGTCTTCTGGTGGGAGACAGATTTAAAAGCACAAAGAGGGTCAAATGTCTAATACTGATGGAACACAGCTAAAAGACAATCTCTTCACTGAATCTCACTGCTTTGCTTCAGAAGTGCAGGACCATGACCTCACCTAGTTGTCTGTGCTTTTTAAATGTCTTAATTTTGATAATGATAGGGTTACTTAAAAGAGAACTAATGGCAGGGAGCAATGCCTGGAAACTGTATTTGGAGAGAAAGTATTTTGTACTATTTCATATATCCAAATGGGCTTTTATGGTAACTAAAGGCACAGATGGCAAGCTGCTCTGTCAGGGCCCCTTTCTCCAGATTTTAATTGGAACCTTATTTTATTCTTACAAATAGCAAGAAATTAATAATTAGATTTCAAAACTGAAAGCTCGTTACTTCCTCTATGCTAAATATAATATAAACTGCATGTGGCCAAATAATTGTTTTATAAGAAATGCGAGCTCTGGATTGTAAGCCTTTCAGTCATCGTCAAACAAGTGCTTTCATTTTCAGAGCTGGAGGTCTAATTTTGTAATACAGCTTTGTGGCTTTTTGATCTGAGATGCTTTTGATAACCTTAAGGCCATGCATGTTGTATGGGTATTTATTATGACATACGTGCTCAGGGTTTTTTTTTCCAAATTACAATTCCTTGTGTGCTCAGCTCATTCTTTTTCATTGAGATGGCAGTTGTGAAAGGGCTGCTTTGAATCATTTAGGGGAAGAGAAAGGGCTTTACATCTGGCTGCTGAAGCAGAGGATTTCTCCAAAGAAAGTAGATGCAGACTTCGATTACCTGCTTCCTGGGGGAGATGCAGTTAAAATCGGTGCAGATATTTTATTCTGTTAGGTGCTACTCATCAAGAGAAAAGCTTTTAGACAGAAAATTCTCCTCTTTTGTGGAGCAGGCATGAAAACGTGAGGCAGTCAGAGATACTGACTGAAGCATGGTGCTGTGTACTCTTTTTCTAATCTTGAGGATCTTCAGGAAATGAGAGTCAGGCACTCCTTTTCCTGGCTAATTAAGCCATTGTACATCTGTATTGAGTGTGTTAGTCTAGCTATCAAAATACTCTGGTACACTGAAAGCTAGAATTGTTTCTGAGTATTCCGTTCCATAGAGGCATCAGTAAATGAGACAGTGGCTCCTTTAGGTTTCTTCCCCAAATACATGTTTATATTTGGAGCCTGTAGAACAAACTTGGCCTTTCAGACAGGATATAGATGGCCTAGTTTTGTCCTTAGATGTAACTCCAGTGGGAATTTTAAGTTCATTTTTGTATCAAGTCTTGAGTATTGATACATGAAAATAAAGCAAACAAATGTACAGAACATTCTCCCCCACAAATAAAAGTTTTCCTCTAAAACAGTTTTGAGGATCTGTGTCTTATTTCTAGCATTTATGTTTTACAGATTTCTTCTGTTTAAAGATTTCTTCTATTTCAGGATAAGCTGTACTCCATAATGAGGCATAGTATCAGGAGCTGTGGCCTATATTCTGGCATTTAAGTTCAGTGTATTGAATGGTTTACAGAGATGCTAAATGAATAAATAATACTTAAGACTTCTGTAAAGTATACCTGTGAGAATACCCATGCAGATCGTCATTGGCGTACTAGATACAATTAAGGCTTTGCAGTGGTTTAGTGAATGCAAGCTTAGTGTTTGAAGTCTGAGATGCAGACTTGAGAAAAAATTCAGAATGCTGCAAAAAGCAACCCTCAAGCATCCAGAGTCTGGTGTCAAGTGTACTGAGACATCAGTACTGCAAACTCAGGGGTAGTTGTTACTGGAAGTTCAATTCTTCATAGTACTGAAGGTGACTGCACTCCTCTAAGCATTTGTAAAGGTCAACTCATGAAAGGTTTGGGATGTGTGAGGATTTCTTTTCTTTTCCTTTTTTGTTTTCAGACCACAGATATCCACTTTATCTAAACTTCCCCGATCCTTTATACAGAGGCACTTCTGAAAGTGCAGCAGGCTGTCCTAGCAGTATGTGTAGTTTTTAGTCCTTTATTTTGAAGTTACTTCTCTTTTTAAAGCATATACTGTTAAAACCAGTGTGGGATAACTACAATAGCAGTCGAAAACTATTATGATATAATGCACTTCTCTACTTTGTGTGATGGCTGCTCTAGATACCTGTGTAACATCAAAACTGAACATGGGGTTCTGCTTCCTACAGCTAAGATGCACCAGTGCTTCTTCCCATAAAGGGACCCTTGCTGGTGTTCAGTTTGTGTCTGTAATAGCTTGGTCTTGAGAGATATTGTGTTTGTGGTTTGATATCAGTTGGTCAGTGAATACATTGATGATATTCTTTAGTATTCATGGGTTTCTTTAATATCTGCTTAGACTGCAAGCACGGAGAGGCAGAGGACATTTTTGCCTTTTCTGTTTGTATTTTTTAAACAGTGTTTCAGAATATAGGCTTCTTATACGCAGAAGCCTATGAACTCCCCCTGTTTGCTGTGCTGATGTGTCATGGGTTACTGGGAATCCTTTTAATGGTGTCTGCCTGTAGTGTAAATATGCTGAGAGCAGGAAATGAGCATTATTTAACTGTGACCTTGCATCTTTTTTTTTCAGCAAGTTGCGTCGGGATGAACAAGGCAGCATTATTGAACCAGAGAGGAGCACAATCCCATTGAGCTGCATGCTTGGCTTTGATGTACTGCCAAGAGCTGTTTTCTGTGATAGCCTCTGGGATACAAGGGAGACTGAAGATAAGAGGTTTTCAGCTCAAGTGTCGTGATGTCTGCTTGTATAATTTGTATTATATGTGGAAGTTACACTTTTAATTCTGTACCTAGCATAATATTTCTGCATCCTAGCACCTGTGCAAAATCACCAAGATGTCATTTTTCAGCTTTACGGGAGATTTACTCTTTGTGGTGATACTGCCACGTTTCCACAGATGATATAATCAAAACTGGGTTGATCTTAAGCACTCAGTGCTTTGTTTATGATGCATAGCCCAGCTGCTTAAAAATACATACATATATTCAGTGATGCTTAGCTGTAGAGGATGTTCTAAAATCGTCTGTGTGTAACTCATCTTGAGAATGCATGGGCTTTTATGCACCAACATCCTATGCAAATTAGTCCTGTCCTAAGAGCGAGCATATCTGATCAGGGAGAATGCAGTTGTCCTGTGCTTTTTTCTTTTCCACAGATAAATTCTTTTGGGGGAGGGTTTGTGTTTTGTGGTTCCCTCCTCCCCTGGAATTGATGGAAGGCACCGTTGGGCAGGAAATAGTTGAAGCTTTTGTAAAATCCTAAAAGAGAAAGAGGAAAAAGGGCATTTTCACTAATGGAATTAGGATGATGCAGCAAAGGTTTGTATGCCTGCCAGGGAGGACAGATGCATCGTGCACACAGTGCCTTCCCGGCGAGGGTGCACATTGGCAGCTTCCCACTCTTAAGACAACAAGCCTGTGGCCCTGGCGCAGTCACTGCAAACAGAACACTGTTCGTCTCACCACTCTGGTGGGGTTGCCCGGCAAGTTTTCATAGCTGTCTGACAGATTTTCAGTCCTGCAAGCATTATTGAGACTTTAAAACTTTCTGTTTCATAAAATGACGTGCATATTCTTCCCTGCTTCATTGAATGGGTGGCTTCCCTTTTTCCATGCAGAAGTGCACACTCCCACTGGTGTTGAAATACAACATTAGATTTGGGGTACTAATAATTCTTTGTGCCTTCTTAGACTTCTGTTCAGAAGTCCCCTGCTTTGGAGAACCTTTGACTCCAAGTTCTGATTTTCTTATAGCCCTATGATGTTTGCGTTAACAGGGTAGATGTAATCATTTCTGGCTCTTCTTGAGCAGAAATGCTGCTGCTCCTTAAAGAAAGAATCTTCCAGGTAGAAGTATAGTGTTTTTTAAGCCTGCTCTGTCTCCAGTCTTTTGCCAAGTTTTGCTTTCCTGCTTTAGTGTTGCCTAAGCATTGTTACTAACTGTAGTTGTTATGGAGGTACCCAGCTAGTGTTACTAAAATCCCTTGCCATCCTATTTGATGTTCTTCAGGGGGCCTTGTTTCTCACCTTTGGAGTCAACGTGAGCCATATCCCCATAGTTAGGTCTGTTTCTTTCTTCTTTTTTATTTTTGGACCATTCCTCTTGGCCATAAAGGGGTGGCAGAAGGGAGACAAAAAGAGGCATTTTGGGCTGCCAGGTTGTAGTGCTATGTAAGAATTTCAAGACTTTTTAAAAATTATTATTCTTGATTCAACTTGTGTGCTTACCTGAAAGTGATGGACAGGGTATCTGGGGTGTTCCTGCTTTGGTTGTTCAGTGCCAGTAGTAGAAGGACAGTGCTGGCTTCTCAAAGACATCAAGTTTATCCACCCTTCTTGAAAGGGACAGATGGATAGCAGCCCTAGGATGTCTGGATACTCACTTTCTCATTCATAAAGACATGCCCAAACTGCACGGGCTGCAATGTGTAGTTACTGCAATGTGTAGTTACTGTTTTGGTTCAGCAGGTTGATTAAAATGATCTCTCAGTTGAAGGAAGATGTACCTTGAAAGAATGACTACTGCCAACCGAGACCAAATGTTGTTAGAAAAGTTGAATTGAGTGCTGATGTGCCATGATAAAGATGCCAGCATCTATGCTGTGTGGTTTACAAAAAGCCCTGAGAGGCTAGTATTGAGTGTTGGGAGCTAATATATATGAAATCATGAACAATACACAGCCTTTTAATGCATTTAGCTTGCCTGATAGGCCTAATTAAGATAGGTATCATTGGTGTTCAATAAAGAGGCTTAATTATTTTGTATATCTTCATGTGAGCCCCATTATGTTAGGCTGAAGTTTTGCAGTCATTGAACAAAGCTGTGGGAGGCTTCCTTGACTGACAGACATTTTGCCAAAATAAAAAGTGTTTACTCCTCTGTAACTAATGAAGGGAGGTGAGGGATCAAGTGGTGGCTGATAAAAAGAACTGGTCTCTGTATTTTGAGCCAGTTAGGAAGAGCATATATAGCCAAATATAAGCGTGATGTAGAAAGCAATGTATACTACTTTATTACTGAAAAAACCCTCATCTATGTGACTGAGAACTTCAAGGCAGATGTGGTTGACAGAGGCAGTGCCTTAAAGGTTTTGTGATGTCTTGAAAAATGAGTCCCAGGTCCATCTTTGTACTGTTGTTTGGATGGCAGGGGAACTGTGCTTCCAAAGCCACTAGGGAAGAATGAATACAGTGATATCCAGTGTCAGTGGTGACAAGCTTCCTCTAAGAAAGTACTTCACTTGTTGAAGAAAGCTTCTGCTTAAATGCAAATTATGTTTCCTATTGCTTTGTAGAGAGCAAAAGTGTGAAGGCTCTGTTGCTGGGTCCTCGGTGGTGGTGGTGGTGAGTACAGGAGCAAGAACTGGTGTATAAGGTTCATCTTTAGATATCACTGTGCAAAGACAGGACCACTAAATCAATGTTCAATCACATATGTGTTATTGTTCAAATAACCTATTACACCTGATTACATAAAAACTTATAAACTTGATGACTTGGCAACTGATGCCATTTTGCCGAGCAGGAGAAGGAGATGTAGCATAGTGCTCAGAAGTGCTGCAGCTTCAGCGACATGCATATATTCCTTCTCCACTCCACCTATCCAGCCCAGCTCCTTTTATCTTCCTCTTGGAAAAAGGGTGAGCAACATCACCCACTCCTCATGTGGCCAGCGTGTGAGCAGGCTCAGTGCCAACTTGTTTGTCCCACACTAACAGTGATTATGACACCATGCCTTATTCCTATAACACCTTTCCTGGCTACTTACGCTCCTTCAGCTGCACTTCAAGGTCTTGTAAATAGCAGGCAGTTCCGAACACTTTTCTAACTTTTCTGTTTTTATCCAATTATCCTGTTATCTGCCTAGTTAAGGACAAACAACCATATACTTTCTCACTGCAAGCTGGCTAAAAATTGTTGCTTAAGCTAATTCACTACTTTAAAATTTGAGTGTATGATACTTTGACAATATGTATGTATAATTTCTCTCTATATAAATATATCATGTCCAACAATGGGCTGTTATTTATTGTCTCTGTTACAACTGGTGAGGTGGAATGAACATATCTGCCAAAACACGTCTTCAGATGTGTATTTTTAGCATTAAGAATTCTTTAGTTATATATTAACTGGTTTGGGCTCATGGGTTTGAAGAAGTGAACCTGAGGAAAGAAGTTAGATGTTGTCAATGTCTCTCTTCTGTAGGTTGCTTAAGCTAATTGCCTTTGTTCTTTTGTAGCACTTTGAGGCAGAATGTGATCAATGCAAGAAAACCAAAAGCCTTTAGCAGTACTTCTGCACAGTGTCCATTCGCCATAGCACTGGGAGACATTTGTCTGTCTTGACACATATTGGTGTTCACTATTAAACAGTGCCTTCTTTGTTCAGCAGCCAGTGCAAACCATGGGTGCTAGCAGGGCTCCTCGGGTGCAATAAACACTGGGATGGAAAGAAGTCTAGGAAAGCTGTTGGCTTTTGGCACAATTCTTTCCTATTGCAATTGAAACTGCATTGCAGTCCACGGCAGATCTTGGGAATAAAGGCTGTTGTGGTTGGTGTGAGCACTCATGGGATACGGCCTTTCTGTGCTTGAGGGAAGGCTAGTGGGAAAACTTCTACAAGATTTGTTTAGCCTGGAGAAGAGGAGGATGAGGGGAAACTTCATTGCTCTCTGCAGCTCCATTAAAGGAGGTGGCAGCAATGTGAGTGTTGGTTTCTTTTCCCAAGTAACAAGTGATGAGATGAGAAGAAACATCCTCAAGTTGCACCAGCAGAAGTTTAAATTGGATATTAGGAAATATTTCTTTACCAAAAGAGTAGTGAAGCATTGGAAGAGGCTGACCAGGGAAGTGTGCACTCTCCATCCCTCATGGGGTTTAAAAAGTGTGTAAATGTGGCACTTGGGGACATGGTTTAGTAGGCATGGTGATGTTGGGCTGACAGTTGCACTGGATGAGCTTAGAGGGTTTTTTCTAATCTCAATGATTCTATGATAAGTAACTGAATCAATGTTGTTTGGAAAAATGAAGTAGATTCAGATGGTTCATTTTATGCTCTTCTGTAAGACAATTATGATTCCTGTTCTAATGTTTTTGATAATTCATCACTATCAGTTTTAGTTGTTTCCAACAGTTACTGTCTCATCATTGGCATTTTCCTCCAGTATTTGATTTCCTAGATTCTCCCTATGTTTTATATGAATTAATTATATTGTTATGAGTGCAAATTAATCACCATTTATCCCATAAAATTCTGGCCATGGAGCTGATCAAAGTGCAGAACATTTCTCAGTGCTGTACTGTTAAAGCAAAGCAGATTGAAGTTTCTCACTTGAAACCAGAATTAAAGTTTACATGATGGTGCATCATTACTTTTCACGCAAACTGGGGATTCTTCTGTTTTCTCCCTTTTTTTAACATAATAAACACTGGTGGTGTGCTTGAGATCTCCTAAATGAAAGCTTCTCCCCTACCTGGAAATCCCCTTGGAGCACATGATGTTTAAATTTTATTTGTTCCATACATGCTCTTTTCTTTGGAAGCTTTAAGCCTGCCTTTTAGTAAGGCAGCTGCTCTGAAGGAGCCCCTGGCTGATTTGCCTTTCAGCACTTCACTATAGCTTCTGTGCTGTCTGAAAATTGAAAAGGTGTTCCCATTATTTCCATGGGTCTCTTCCCATTAATGATCTGCCTTATTACTTTTTCAGCTTATTTGCTTCCTGAATGTCAGTCAGAGAGGGTGATGTGATATGATAACAGAAAGACAACACACACACTTTCTTTTTTGCCTTACAGTAAAGTTGTATACTGTAGCAAAGATCTGGCCCCTGACTATCTGATTCTTCTAATCTGCTAAGGTGATAGCATGGACATTGGTAACTTCTTTCACTGTCCTGTGGTATCAGTTTTTGAGACCTCATTTTTAGCAAGTCAGATTTATACATTTATACATTAAACAGACATTTCAGTAGATATTTGTAGATATTTGATATCTCTGATACTGGAAGTGGGCTGTATGTCCAACACAATTTACCTGAGACTAGTGGGAACCAAGAATGGGAGGGGAGAGACAAGAGATATGGGTAGACCGGATGTTCTAGTCTGTCACAGTGAGACAAGGCTCAGCTCAATTGCTTCACTCAGTACCAGTGGACACATGGTCAAGTACAAACATTTTCTTACCCTTGGTCAAGAACTGTCACCGTGCAAGAGCAAACAGTGAGTTAACATCAAGTGTCTTGCAAAACTGAAGAAATCCATGATGGAAACTTCAGTTACTGACTGAGTCAGATAGTGAGGAGATCCCAAAGATCCAGTCAGTGCTCAGAGGAACTCATTTCTTGTCAGTAGACAATCTGAAAGCAAAACTGATGGAGACCTCAGCAGCCCTTCAGAAAATGTTCTGAATCAATGCAGCCATGTGTCAGCTCTGAAGGGAACTGGTGCAAAGAGGATTGTAGCTGATTTTCTTAAGTTGTTAAATAAAACGTTACACAGTCTCATTTCTTTTATGTGTCAGACCTTGCATTAAAGAGTGAAGACAGTATAGTGTATGTTGTGTGGTCAGACATGAGTAATTTCATAGTTTTTAGGGTAAAAATTATTTGGCCCTAAAAATATTTTCCTCTTGAAAATCTTGGATGGTGTTCTAACAGATGAGTGCATTCTAGGGTGGATGAGTTGCTGAAGTGATGTTCTGGAAGAGCTGGCTGCCTTTGCATTTGATGTATTCAGTACTGGTGAGGCAGCACTGGATGGACTTTGCTGCTGGGCTCCAGACTATCCTGCCACGGCAAAGTTGCAGCTGAGCTGCTGTAGCTGTTATCAGCAGAGCACCTTTTGCTGAAAATATTCTGAGAAAAAAAGATGTAAAAGGAGTTTGCTTCTTAATGTAGGATGCATGTCTCTTAAAGGAGCACATCTTCCATTTGCAAATTTATTCCTACACAGCGTGTTTCATCATTGTTTCCAGCACCTTGTTATTCAATACCCTTGCAGATACCCACAGGCTCACTCTCCCACCGCAGAAGGCAGCCTTTTGTCTCCCATGTCACTGTCTTTGTGCACCAATTCCCAGGCATGTCCTTCTTTTGAGGTGGTTTTCTTTGCAGCTGCTTCAGCTCCGATTGTGATTTTCCTCCCAACTTTCTGTAGACACTAACCACAAGGCTTGGAAAAGTGACTGTCTCAAACTGAGGCGTGCCACTGGGATAGAGGAGCACAGTCCTTTTAGCCAGAAGGAAAC
>WAAB01015292.1:6317-19710 GCA_013389865.1 Piaya cayana | reverse complement strand
GAGCTGCTCCAGCTCCCAGCTGTCCTCTGTCCCCCTCCAGGACAGGCACAGACATCCCATGTGGAGGTTTCCCAACTGCTTGGTGCAATCATCTCCAACAAAGAGGATAAAGACAGAGTGAAGCCACTGTGTAGGTGTCATCATGTCATCCTCAGAGCCCCTGAAGTCAGAGAGGTCTGTGCTTAGGCTGGGGCAGGACCAGAAGTTCTGAGGCTCCTCCAGTGCTGCAGATGTGTTCTGAGGTGGGAGAGTAAGGAGAGAGAAGAGGAAACTGGGCTCATTCTCAAACTGGAACAATTGTTCAAAATGTAAGCCCTGTGGGAGTCAGGCTGAGTAGATCTGCAAAGCTCTCGTTAGCAGTAACTGGGAAACAAGGGACTCATTTGGAGCTGTGAGGTTAATTAAAGGTTGAGTTGTATTCTCCAGGGAGGTGGCAGTGTCTCCACTGCTTAATCTGCAGATGGTCACTGGCTGCCTGTCTGAAAGATGCTCTCAGCTCCATCGCTCCTGCTGTGGATTCTGTGCAGGACAGGAAGGACAAAAGTTTTCCAGCTGCACCCTGCCTGGCCTCCAGTGTCTATAACTTCCAAATAGATCGGGCAAAGGAGCAGGGAATCAATAGGAGGGAGCAGCCTCCTCAATACATACTCATTTTTCAGAGCAGTGGCTTGTAGCTTCGATGCGTCTTTCAAGGGAAATCCAGGAAAGCACAGTCTTAAAATAGCCAATTCCTGAAAGCTAATGTGCTCAGCTTAAAAGCCATTACATTTTGTAGCCCAGAGCAATTTCTGTTTAATTGCTTTTGCCCTCAGTGTTCTAAGAGTGGGGAAAGGCAAATCTCCTGCCTGCATGCTTCAATGGAATAAATAAGTTTTAGTGTCCCTGGCTACCAGGGAGAGCAGAGCCTGGGCTGTGGATGTTGCTGGGCTGGCAGGGAGGGCGTGGGGTGCAGCTGTCTGTGGTCATCCTCCATTTTCCAGGATTCAAGTCTCAGTGCCGACTGGTCCTAGCTGTGAGGCTAGGATGTGGTGCCCTCTGGGATGGGCTTGACATCATGGTGGTGGGCACAGGGTTCAGCAGCAGGGCTAGGGGAGGTGGCCCTGGCAGGTTTTACGGGGAGAATGGGCAAACTCTTCTCTTTTTAGCAGTGATGTAACTGTGACTGTTGGTGGCAGGCTGCTCCGGGTGTACCGCGGGGGTTTGATCCTCACACATTTGCCAGCAGCTCAGTGAACTCTTGGAGATGGGTTAAGGCTGGCAGAAGTGGGGCTGGAGAGGGGAAGGTTAGAGACACAGCTGAGATCCTTTCAGACATGGCCAGGCTGGTGCTGAAATGCTGCTTTCTCCACCTTGGCTGCTTTCCTTATGCTTGTAGCCATTTGGCTGGATAAAGGGCTCTGGGCAGCATCTGGAGGTGGGCTGGTGCAGGGGGAGGTGAGACCTGGGCAGCTTTTTGCAGAACAGCTTTCTCGTTAGAGGGAACAACAGCAGGAGGAGGGAGCTCTGCAGCAAACCCACTGCTGCGATCTGGTGCAGTTTCCCCAGTGCTGCCTTTTGTGCAGCTTCGCTTCACTACACCTTGGCATCATGCAGGGCCGTGATGGCACTTGGGCTTTTTAAACTCCTTGGCGCTTCAATCAAATCTGAAGGTTTGCGTGCACAGCCAAGAGCAGTGCATGATCATTTTAATCAATATGAAGGCAGGTTGCTTTCAAAACAGCCCTACTGCCTCTTCCTCCATCCTCAGAGGTATATCCTCGTCCTTTGTGCCAGTCCTTGGACCTGCACAGTCCTGTGGCACATCAGGTCTACCTGAAGCCTCTGCTTCCTATTGCTGGTGCCAAATCAGCATCAAATCAGTCTTCTGCCTAAGGTGGTCGCACAGTCAGTAACCCAAGAAAGGATTGGGGTTCTCTTTCAAAAGCCACCTGCCTTTTCATTGGATTAAATAAACACAGGCTGGGCTCAGAATGGATTGACAGTAGCCCTGAAGAGAAGGACTGGAGATACTGGGGGATGAAAAGCTCAGTGTGAGCCAGCAATGGGTGCTTGCAGCCCAGAAAGCCATCTGTGCCCTGGGCTGCATTCAAAGAAGTGGGACCAGCAGGTGAGTGAGGGGATTCTGCTCCTCTGCTCTGCTATGGTGAGACCCCGCCTGGAGCCCTGCATCCAGTTCTGGAGTCCTGAGCACAGGGAGGACATGGAGCTGTTGGAGCAAATCCTGAGGAGGGCATGAAAGAAGATCCGAGGGCTGGAGCATCTCCCATATGAGGACAGGCTGAGAGAGTTGGCGTTGTTCAGCCTGGAGAAGAAAAAGCTCCGGGGAAACTTAGAGCAGCTTCCGGTGCTGAATGAGATTTCAGGAAAGGTGGGAAGGTGCTTTTGAGGGATGGGACAAGGGAGAATGGTTTTCAGCTGAAAAAGCGGAGATTGAGATGAGATCTTAGGAAAAAATGTTTTGCTGTGAGGGTGGGGAGGCCCTGGCCCAGGTTGCCCAGAGCAGTGGTGGCTGCCCCGTCCCTGGAGGGGTTCAAGGCCAGGTTGGATTTGAGCAGCCAGATCCAGTGGGAGGTGTCCCTGCCCGTGGCAGAGGGGTTGGGATTGGATGGGCTTTGAGGTCCCTTCTGACCCAAAGCATTCCACGGTGCCATGAAATCAGCCCTTGTCAGAGGAAGGAGTGATTTCCCAAGCTAACACTTTTCCTGTCACTCTCTGAACAAGCCATTTCTTTTAGTTCTCCATCTCCAGGGTTCCTTCTGAAGCCACAGAGATAAAAGCACTTTCCATCAATGTTTTTGCTGTTTCTCTAATGCTCTTAATTGTCTCCTGTGTCTATTTTGGGCCGCTAACATCTTACAGGCACAGCAGCAGCCTCCAGCAGATGGGGGAAATGCAGATGCACCAGCATTTCAACTAATGAGTTGTTTACCCTGCAATAAATAACATGCAGTTAGACACAAACTGTACCCTGCCCACTCCAGCACAAACACACAAACATCCCCTTGAAGTGATGCAAGGGAAGCGTGCCCTTTGTAAGCAGCAGCCAGTGCCTCTCCTGATCAGGGATTACTGTGGGAGGTGGGGGCTGAGTTTGGGTTTGCAGGGGCACCAGGTGGAGCTGGGGTTCTGAATCACTGCAGAGCATCTTGCAGAGCCAGAAACAGAGCCACGGCTCTGGGCTGGACTCAGGGCCAGCTGGGTTCAGCCCCATCCAGGGCCAGGCAGAGCTCTCCAGCGCAGAGCTCTGCAGCCAACCTCCACTGCAGCTCCATCCCAGGGTGCCTGTTTTCTCTGCTTGACTGTATCCAGCATCCTCTCCTTGGGTCCATCCTGAATGCCTGCTGCCCCTGTGCAGACAGACTGTCCGGTTCCCAAAGTCCTTCTTGATTTCTGGAGCTGTGATGTGTTCAGAGACATGTTGTGACTTTTTCTGATGACGTTTTGGCTCATAAAGGAGAGGCAGTGGCAGCAGCTTCTGTTTGCATTTGAGACCGACTCCTCGGGTTTGCAGGGGAGGGAAGTTTTGAACATTTTCATTGCCCTTTTCCTAGGAGAGATCCAGGTATTGCACCTGCAGCTCTCAGAGCTGATTCCTCCCCTCCTTCCAAATTGAATAGAAGGCACTGACATTTGAGTTGAGGAGCATGCTTCTCCACGGCAGAGGAAATTGTCCTGGTGGGTCAGGTTCACAGCATGCTTTGAGCATGCTTCTTAGCTTGGGAGAGTCAGTGTTCCAACCAGTGTGTGAGGCTCTAGGGAACCTCCCAGGAAACCAAAATGTTTGTGTGAACAAGTGACCTTGCATGGGGGGTTTGGGCAATGCCCTGCATCACTTTGCATGTTCCCCCTCATGCTGGTGCTGTGGTGGTTGCTCCTTGCTACTCTGACCTGGTTTTCTCTTCATTTTTTGCCTTACTAGAACACATCAGAGTTGGAGGGAGGTGGAGACAGCCACCAAAGTAGCATCAACACCCTGCCGGACATCTCCCTGGTAAGAGACCACGCTGTGTTGCTGGGCCCTGGACGGGAGCTGGAGGCAAATTGATGATGATAAGTTCTACATCAGCTTCTGTAGTGCTTTTCTTCATCCCCTGCCCATGGATGTCACTGCAGCCACTGAAGCAAGTTAATCAGACCAATTAGGCAGAAGGATTCTGGCTGAATAAGAGCCACAGTGCACTAGAGCAAAAGTTGGGTAGACTGTCCTCTAATGGTCCTCATTTGTGAGTCATGTTCTTATTGCCAGTAAGGTCAGAAAGACATTTCGCTGAAACTGAGCTGGTTTTGCCTGATGGTCACTGTGAGGAGGCAGATGCAGGAGCCTGTGAGTCTGGGGAAGTTCTTGCAGCTAAGCATGGTCTCCTAAAAGCTTCTGTTCTTGGTCTGGCAGGATGATCTCTCCTCCTTCCCAGATGAACCACCCAACTTCAAGCCTCCACCTCCTCCTTCAGCCCCTCAGATGCTGGACCCCTCTGCTGCCCAGCACAGGAACCCAGTGAAAGACAAGTCTAAGCGCCCTTCCTCCGAGTCCTCTCAGTCAGGCCTCTTCTTCGTGGCCCCCCGGAACCCCACGCCCCCTCCTAGCCACTCTGACAAGGACACAGTCAGCATGACCTCCACCACTACCACATCCACCGAAGAGTCTGCCCCAAGCGCTATCTACGCTACCATTTCCCCAGCCCTGCACAGCAACAGGAGGCAAATGGATGCCCAGCTCTCCTTGGTCAACCAACATCCCATCGGTCCCTTCCCCAGAGTCCAGTCCCCAACAAGGTTGAAGAGCCCAGCCCAGGCGGGTCCCACAGCCGGTGCACTCCAGAGTCCCCCTTCCCCATCCCCTCCTCCTCCCCCATCCCACCCAGCACCCCCTCCGCCAGACAAGGGCAGCCCCCAGGCCATGGCCAACCAGCATTTCATCATGGTGGAGGTGCACCAACCCAACAGCGAGCCCGACGTCAATGAAGTGAGGCCCTTGCCCCAGGCCAGAGGTAGGTGTCACATTATCAGCCATGAGACAGTAAAACCCTCTCTGGGGTGCTCCTCAAAGAGAGAAAGGCAGATCTCAAGGGCAGGATCGGGTCATGGTTCAGTAGGCACAGTGGTGTTGGACTGGATGAGCTTAAAGGTCTTTTCCAACCTTAACAATTCTATGAACTGAGGGAGCTGGAATAGGAAGACCTGTGTCAGGCTTGGTTGCAGGGCTTCCCCCTTTGCTGTAGGTTTAGAGGGTGACAGTGCCTGCTGGGTGCGGGGCACAGGGGCCAACATTTGTAATTTTGGTCCAAACTCCCAAGTCAAGAAGGTGGCATAAAAGCCACAGAGCCTCTCTCTGTGTAGCAATGGTTAGTAGCTGTGTGTTCTTTTGCTTTTTTTTCTCAGATGAATTTTCCCTTGCAGAAAGCAGCTTGAAAACATCTTGGCAAAAAAAAATGCAAATCCAGGAAGCACAAAAAGCTCTGCACAGCATTAGCAGCAGTGGTGTTAATCCCCGAGACAAAGCCCTCAGCCCTGGGATCTGGCAACGCTGGAAAACCTGCGAGGCTTAGGGCCAGGGCAACCAACTCTCCATCATCCAGTGCATTCCTCAAAGCCTCCCTGCATTTCCAGTGCTATTCAGGCTGACCTTTCCTTAAAGAACAAGCTCTGTCAGGCACTTGGTTGCAACTTCTCTCTTGCGTGGGCTTTGCTGCATTAGTTCAGCGAAATCTGCTTCCAGGGGAGTTTTAAAAGGGAAAAAAAGAAAATAACGAGAGGCAGTTCTAGGATTTTTCTCATTAAGTGCAGATTTTGGAAAGTCTATTTGTGCCCACACAGAGCTTGGGAGTCACATTTATCCCGAGCACAAAAGGAAGCGGAAGGATGGGAGGAATGTGCAGAGGTGCCTCGGCAACTGGCTGTGGTCCTGCAGGAATGGGAGAGTGGTCCTGGAGCCCTGAGGGTGCCCAGGAGGGTGGGCTCTGCTTTGAATGATCCCCCTGGGGCTGGGGACACCCACACAGCATCCTCGAGCCCTTCTGTACTCGGCACTGGTGAGACCGCTCCTCGAATCCTGTGTTCAGTTGTGGGCCCCTCACCACAAGAAGGATGTTGAGGCTCTGGAGCGAGTCCAGAGAAAAGCAATGAAGCTGGTGAGGGGGCTAGAGAACAGGCCTGATGAGGAACGGCTGAGAGAGCTGGGGGTGTTTAACCTGAAGAGGAGGAGANGATTCGGTGGGTCTCTTCCAACCTGATGATTCTGTGATTCTATGGTTCTGAGCTCCCTCTGGAAATCCATCCAGCTCCGCGGGACCCATTCGAGTGATGTTGTCGCCCTCCTGTGGCACCGTCCCTCCACCTCAGTTAGTTCATTAATCTCTGGTTAATGAGGAGGAGGGCTGAGGTGCCTGGCTGTGGCAGGGAATGGAGGCCAGGTCCTGCCCGAGGTCCTGAGCCACCTTCCTAGGCCTTCAGCCCTTGTTCCTGGCTCTCATTCCCTGCCCACAGCACAGGGGTTGAAACTGAATGATCTTTAAGGTCCCTTCCAACCTAAACTATTCTGTGATTCTATGATTTTTATTCTCCCCCTGTACTCAGCACTGGTGAGACTGCACCTTGAGTCCTGTGTTCAGTTGTGGGCCCCTCACCACAAGAAGGATGTTGAGGCTCTGGAGCGAGTCCAGAGATGAACAACGAAGCTGGTGAGGGGGCAGGAGAACAGGCCTGATGAGGAACGGCTGAGAGAGCTGGGGGTGTTTAGCCTGGAGAAAAGGAGGCTGAGGGGAGACCTCATTGCTCTCTACAACTACCTGAAAGGTGTTTAAAAGACAGGTGGATGAGGTGCTTAGGGGTGTGGTTTAGCGGTTGATAGAAATGGTTGGACTCAGTGATCCTGGAGATCTTTTCAAACCTAGTGATTCTGTGATTTGCAGGTGCTCAATCTGCAATGTCTTCATCCTCAAAGGGGAGAAAACTCCTGCTTGGCAGCTCCTCCTTATTTGCTTCTGTCTCCTCCCAGATCTTGGTGCTGAGCATGGGGTGGCTCTAACTCCAACCTCCAGCAGGACCTTTTAGCTCATCACCTTCTCCTTACATCACTGTTTGGGATCTGGGTTGGAAGTTAGACGTGGGTTTGAGGCCACTTGTTCTTTGATGCTCCCTGTGTGCAGCTCGGCTCTTCAGAAAGAGTCCCTTTGGGAATTGTGCTCTGAAGTCCACATCTAAATCCCATACCGAGCTCTGGGAGAGGGCGAGATGTCTTCCTTCCAGCTGTGGCCCTGTGGGTGTTCGGCTGGCCGCAGAGCCGCGCTGCCTGACCTCTAACAGCCCTCATCTCTCCCCAGCCTCCACGCTCTCCCAGCTGTCGGACAGCGGGCAGACCCTCAGCGAGGACAGCGGGGTGGACATCGGGGAGGTCGAGGTGAGCGGCAAGGACAAGAGCCGGCAGCCGGTCCTTGGGAAAAGCCGAAGCCTCAAGGAGGCCACGAGGAGCAAGGAGGCAGCAGAAGGGGTCTCCAAGCCGGTGAGGGTGCTCAGGGTGCTGCCGTGCGTGGGAAGTGGGGGCTGCCCAGCCTTCTCCTCTGCTCTCTCTGCCTGCAGGCAGCAACCCCTCTTCTGTGCTTTGATGGGATATTTATCCTCTTGTTCAGTGAACCGAGTCAGCTCTGCTGGGCTGAGCTGTGGACAAGGAAGAGGGAACTATAGGGTTGATTTGCTCCATCCTGGGGAAATTCTATCCCTCCCAGCTCTAGCAACCTGGAACATAGCAGAGTTCCTACCTACAAGGGGACATCACAGGGCAGTGTCTCATGAAGTCACCCTGCCTGGAAGGGAAGGAGGCATCAAGCGTTAGAAGCAAATTTGAGGGTTTCTGACATGGACGCATTGAGGGAGTCAGTGGAGAGCTGCTCTGCTCCTCCCCAAGCCCTTCCAGACCTGCACAAGGTTGGGATCATGGCCATGGATGTCAGGAGTCGGAGGGCAACAGCAGGAAGCGTGTCTGTCCTGCTACCATGGAAGCTTGCCATGGGTGAACCTGCCTGCCGTGGGGCCCCTGCTGAGAGAGCATGGCAAGGAGATAGTGCCTGGCCTCTCTCAGCAGCACTGCCATCTCTCCCTGCAGCCAGGGCTCCTGGAACCCACATCGTGTCTGATCCGAGTGTCCAAGAGCGCACCAACCTTGGGAATTGCCATTGAGGGGGGAGCAAACCCACGGCAGCCGCTGCCCCGCATCGTCACCATCCAGGTAGGGCCGGCTGAGAATGGGAAGAACTCCGTGCACATCCCATCCTCCTCTCTGGACATCAGGAGAGCCCTTCAGGCATGGCCAGAGTGCAGGGGCAGCCGTGCCTCAGGGTGGGGGGATTTTGGAGGTGTGCTTTCTCCATCGATCCCAAAGATCTCAAAGGTCTTTTCCAACCTAGTGATTCTATGATCACCCTGCATCTCCCTGGATATCAAAGGCATCATTGTCCCAGAGGATGGTTGCTGAGAATTGCATTCCTGGCCCATGGATGATCCCGTACCATAAAGCACATCCTGGGAGCCAAGGATTTGCTGCGGTCATTTCAGAGGGGATCTCAGCAGCCCAGAGAGATTGGCTTGGTGTCTCCAGCTGTCTGGAAACTCCCCTTTTCTGCTCAGACAGAGGATCTGTGAGGGGGAACGGTGGATGATAGCTGAGGAATGGAGCCCTCGGGAGCTGTCTCCTCGCACTGTGTCCTCTGCTGTTTACTTGGGGCAAAATTCAAGTTATTTACAGTGAAAGAAAAGCAGAGCTGACTGTGCCTTGGTTATTCTTGGCCATTGCAGCTGGTGCTGTGCTCCAGGAGCAAGCAGGAGGGGAGCCAAATTCATCCCCTCTCTCTGAAATACTAAATGTTTTGTTTCCATCATGTTTGCCGGGTCAGGGTGAATGTGATGGAAATGAAACATTTCACATTTACCCAAAACTGCCTGTATTTCATCCCTGGACTGAGCCTGGGGATGGTAGGAGCACGAACTGACCACCTCTCTCCTGCAGCGTGGAGGCTCGGCACACAACTGTGGGAAGCTGAAGGTGGGCCACGTCATTTTGGAAGTGAACGGCACAGGGCTGCGAGGCAAAGAGCATCGGGAAGCAGCCCGGATCATCGCAGAAGCCTTTAAGCTGAAGGAAAAGGACTACATTGATTTCTTGGTCACAGAATTCAACGTTGCCCTTTAGGAACCCGAATGGGTTTGGGGAGAGTGGCTTGGGATGGAGGGCATCCGAACGGGGATGAAAGGCAGTGCTGAGAGGTGAAAGCAGCATCCACCATGCAGCGCCCTTGCCCACTGCGCCACCCCGCACGCGCAGACACCCTCATCTTGTCCCCAAATATCCCTTTGCCCACCACAGACTCTCACTGCCTGGGGTAGGGCAGGCTGAGAATGGGCAGAAATCAGTGCACATCCCTTCAAGTCTTTGTCCTCTCTGGGGTAGGGGGTGGGGCTGCCGTTCAGACTCCCCCTCTCCCCCTTGGCCAGGCTGGGAGGAGGCCTGAGTGTCCCCACTGTCACTTGAGTGCCACACGCAGAGCGCAGTTGGCCTGTGGCTCAGGCTGGAGGGTTTTGGGGTGGTGGGTGCTCGCCCAGGCAGGCAGCATGGGCCACAGGCAGGGATGCAGAGAGAGCAACCGGAGGCCTTGTACATTGCTGGCAACGTCGTTGTATTTATATATACAGAGCTTGTGCTTTTAATTTTTCAATAAATCTGTCAGATTAGAAAAAGGCTGGGTTTGGAGCAGGGGTTCTTCAGGGCTGGGACAGGGGGGATAGGAGGAAAGGGGCCAGGATGCCTATGGGGTACCCCAGCACCTGCAGGGTGGGTGGGAGCATGGAGCCAATGTGCATCACGGCAAAACTGCCACATCCCCAGGGAGGGCATGCTCTGTCCCACATGATGATCCTTGTGGGTCCCATCCAATTCAGGACATTCCATGGTTCCATGATTCCCATTTCCATTCAATCCTATCCCAGTTCCATCCCATCCTCACCCACATTCCATCCTCCCTCCCCATTCTCTTCCCTTTCCCATTGCCATCCCCATCCATCCCCATTCTTATCACATTCTATCCCAATCCCATTCTATCCTCTCCACATTCCCATTCCATCCCATACTATCCTCTCCATCCCCATTCCCATCCCATTTTATCCCATGCCCATCCTCTTCTCCATCTCCATTCCCTTCCACTTCCCATCCGCATCCCTTTCCATCCCCTCCCTATCCCCGTCTCCACCCCATTCTATCCCATCCTCACCCCAACCCCATCCTCTCCCCATTCCAACTCCAGTCCCAGCCCCAGCCCGTACCTCCCCCTTCGCATCCACATCCCGATCCCATTCTTTCCCCTTCCCTCCCTATTTCCATTCCTATCTTGTTCCATCCCCTCCTCATCCCCATTCCATCCCATCCTATCCACAACCCCATCCTCTCCCCATCCCAATCCCACTCCTTCACTTCCCCATTTCCATCCCTATCCCACCCTCATCATCCCCATCCCATTCCATCCCACGCCCGTCCCTGTACTCTTCTCCATCCCCATTACCCCCATCCCATCCCATTCTATCCCATTTTATTCCATCCCACCCCATCCTTGTCTTCTCCCGTCCAATTCCTTCCCCATCCCCATCCCTACATCATCCCATCCCCGTCCCATTCCTTCCCCATACCTATCTCATTGCCCTCCTGGTCCCCATCCTTCCTTCATCTCCATCCCTATCCCTATCCATCACTATCACTATCGCTATCGCTATCACTATCACTATCCCTACCCATCCCCTGCGATGCTGCAGCTCCGCCCCGCCCCACCAGGGGGCGCGCTGCAAGCACGATGCCCTCGAGCCCCGCCCGCTGCCTCTGATTGGCCGACGCCGCGGTCTCTGTAGCTCAAAGGGGGAGGGGGCGGGGCTGTGCGGGCGCTGCTCCTGAGGCCGCGGCCCCGCCCCTCGCCGGGGGCTGCGCTATTGTCCGGCGGGAACGGGAGCGGAGCGGGGAGCGGGGCGGCCGGGGCCCCCCTGCAGGTGAGCGGCCGCGGGGAGGCGGGGGGCGCTCGGGAGGGGGGTGCCCGGCGCCAGATGTGCCCTCCTGCCATGCCCCGGGCGCGGCTGGGGCCGGGCGTGCAGGGGAGGGCGCAGCTGGACGCGCAGCTGGATGCGCCGCGGGGGCCGCAGGCGGCGCCCCCCGGGGCTGCGCAGCTTTGGGAGACCAGGGCTGAAGGGGGGATCCCCCGGCCCTGTAGGGATGGTGCGGGACAGCCGCCTCGTGTCCTGCCCGCGCCAGCCCAGCCTTCGTGGCCCCGGGAAAACTTGCCAGAACTTTAACTGTTCTGGTGCTTCACCCCCATCCGGGGCTGAATCCGGAGGGATTCATGGGCTGGTGTGGATGAGGGCGTCCAGGGGGCTTCATCAGGTGGCGTGGATGGAGGTGTCCAGAGGGCTTCATCGGCTGGTGTGGATGGAGGTTGTTCATAGGGATTCATCGACTGGCGTGGATGGAGGTGTCCAGAGGGTTTCATCAGCTGGTGTGGATGGAGGTTGTTCATAGAGCTTCATTGGCTCGTGTGGATGGAGTGTCCAGAGGGTTTCATCAGCTCGCGTGGCTGGAGGGTGTCCAGAGGGATTCATCATCTGGGGTGGATGGAGGTTGTTCATAGGGATTCATCGGCTGGCCTGGCTGGAGGGTGTCCAGAGGGGTTCATGGGCTGGTACGGCCAAGGCCACCAAGCATTGGATGTTGCCAACAAGCTCGAGGCTCATGCAGAGCCTGTGGGATGCGAGGCTGCATAGCTGCCGCCTCCAAGGAAGTTACAAGCGTTGCCTTCAACTTCAGTTCCTTGTTTTATTTAAAGGGCAGTGGCGTACGCTCTCGGTTCCGTAAAGCCGGGTGTCGTGGGTGCCCCTTGCTCCGCAGCACCCTTTCCAGATGCTCTGGGTTTCAGGAGAGCAGTCGATCTGGTGTTTATCCAAGCTCAACTGGTTATCCCCACCGCTCTCTCCCTCCCATATCCCCCACCACCTCCCCACGTCCTCTGTTAATAAGGGATCTCAGCGTCGTGGTGGCAGCTCTCTCCAGACAGGGATTAAAGCTGCCCTTGGCAGGCATTGCAGCCAGCAGCTCCTGGATCCCAATCCCACAGCCTCCTGGGGCAGACCCTGGGGACAACAGCCTGTGTTACACCCAGCGGGGTTTGTGAGCCGGGGGAGTGGGGGGAGCAGGAAAGTGGCAACAGGAGATGCTCATTGTTGTAGAATCATAGAATGGTTTGGGTCGGAAGGGACCTCAAATCTCATCCAGTTCCACCCTCTGCCATGGGTAGGAACACCTCCCACTGGATCAGGGGCTCCAAGCCCCATCCAACCTGGCCTGGGACCCCTCCAGGGAAGGGGCAGCCACCACTGCTCTGGGCAACCTGGGCCAGGGCCTCCCCACTCTCACAGGAAAACATTTCTCCCTAAAATCTCATCTTAATCTCCCCTCTTTCAGCTTAAAATCGTTCCCTTCGACCTCTCCCCACACTCCCTGATCAAGAGCCTCTCTCCAGCTTTCCTGCAGCCTCTCTCAGTGGGGCTTTTGCTTCCATGCAAGTGATGGGGAGATGCTGCCTCCACGGGGTTTGGGTACCTCTCCATGGGGTGGATGTGGGTTGGAGGACGAGGAGGGTTTGCCAGGCTCATCCTCCCTGTGATGGTTCATCCCATGTTTTAATGGGAAATAGCGCAAACTAAGAAAGCAGTGTTTCCACTTCTCTGCTTTCTTTCATGCTCGTAAAATGAGACTCTGCGGGCTTTAAAGAAAAAAAAAAGAGGATTTTTAACCCAGGAATTCCTCCCTCTTGGAACGCAGTTGCCCCTTGCCAAGTTTTAGTCTGAGGCCGTCATGGCCCCCTTCAAGCCCCCCTCAAAGTGGTGCTTCCAGTGCTCCGGGCTTGGACAAAAAGACGAGCTGAGGCGGGGAAGTGCAGGGAGGCTGTGAGAGACCCACTATGTGAGAGACCCAAACCAGCCCTCCCCAGCCCTCCTTTGCAGCTCACCAGGACCAGGCATCAACCCCTGCTTGCTTTTAACCTCTCTTTTTAGACCTTCAAACACAAAAAAAATTATGCACAGCATGCACAAGCAGTGACTCCCACAGAGCCCAGGGCAGCACAGGGATTCAGGATAAGAGCTTTCTAGGGAAAAAAACCCCTACGGTCGGAGGTCCCTGGCTGCAGGCTGGGCTGCCAGCACTGTCTTCTTGCCTTCTTGGGGTGCTGGGTTGCAAATCCCTGTGGGGATTGAGTACTTTCTGGAACTGAGTGTGGGTTTGGAGCTGGTGGTTTAGGGACATAAAGCATCCATCCCTTGCCTGGGAGGGGTGTTAATGTTCCCCCCTGCATCCCAGCTTGGGGTTAAAGGT
>WAAB01015289.1:651-31608 GCA_013389865.1 Piaya cayana | reverse complement strand
CTTGTGAGGACTTTTTTTTCAACTTGTATGGGAAAGGTCTATGTGGTATAGAGGGAAGCGTACAGCCCCTAATTTCTGAATACTTAAAGATGGTGAAATTTGCAAAAGGTTTGTGTCATCCATCGTGACTGCATCCCTCTCCATTTGCTTTGTGTCTCTGCCCCATAAAATCATGGACCTGAGCTCCTGGGCTGCTTGGGAAGATGCTTGTCTCTCCAGAAAGCATTGTTCATGTGGGTTTTAAAAGTATCTGGATCAATTTTTTAACGTAGCTCATACATATTTTTAGCAGAAACTTTAATCTTGAAATAATATTGCAGATTGACATCATCCAAAAGAAATGAGAAAATACTACAAAAAGCCCTCTGCAGTTCACCAGTTTCCAGTCCTAACTTAAAGCCTCCTCTGCTCTTGGGCTTTTGCTAGGACTGTGGTATCAGCTGTGCTACGTTTTGCCAGTACAAGTTATACTCTTCAGACATCACAACTCCTGACTGACAACTTCCCTGCCCCCCTGAAAATGTTTACAACGTGTATATCTGGCCTAAGTGATGTAGCCTTGAGGAGTCTCATCAGCAGTGGTTTATGCAGATACTTAGATTTGTATGAGTTTCACAATCGCATTTGAAGCCCCTGGGCTACTGGAGCATTCCCTAGGAGCTGGAAGGGGTTGGGGCCCTCAGCAGTTTGCAAGGTGGAGCTCATTGTCTTGCTTTAAAGCAGCTCCTCATGAATTCTGTGGACTGAGAGCAGAGGGACAGTGGTGCTTCCCACTGCTTGTACCCAGGGGAATAAAGGGAAGTGGGATTAGTAGGAGTTTTCAGAAGCCTCTAACTCCCCGGAGAAGCATAAATATCTTCAAGGGATTGCCCTGAGGTGCTTCTTAAAAAAGCAGCAGGGTTAAAGTGGCTTTACTAAGTTTGTTCCCATGAATATGATTTTCCCCAGGCATACTTTTTACATATACCTGTTAGATAAAAGCTACCACACAGTAAAAGAAAAACAACACACAACCCTCTTAATTAAAGATACCAGGGGAAGGAGACTCCTCACACAAACAAACAACAAAAAAAAAGAGGTGAGGTGGTTCTGGTTTAAAGAGCCCTGAGAAATAAAGCTGCCTGTGATTGCTGTGGTGGTCCACCCAGGCTCCAGCACAGAGCCTGGACTCAATGAGTGCTGGTGACTGGGATGCTTATCAGGGGTTCCCAAACCCCTCTCACCTACTCCACTGCAGGCCAAATCCTCACTGTCTGGTGAGGACAGGAATTGGAAAACCCAACTTAAAAGCTTCTCCTGTTGATCTTCTTTCTGGGGCTGATCCCTCTGTGTGCCCTGCCTGCAAACTTGTAGCTCCTTGTCTAGGTCATCTGACTGCTTGTCCAGCCTATACTGGGATTCCACTGTCCCTAAACTCCTGGGAGGTTTCCTGAATGCCTGTTGTCACCCAGTGACAGTAGGATGGCTTTGCCCATGTATGTGTGTGTGGTCCTGGCTCCATCTTCACCTTTCACAGGGCTTCTCTGATTTTTTTTTTTTTTAAACTGAGCTTCTGGTGAGGGCAGGCTGTCCAACTCTCCTTCTGCACAGTTGAGACTCCTGGGGATGTAGTGATTTTTACCTAGTTTTTCCTAGCTAGCCCTTCATGCTCCATGTTCCATGTTTCATGTTCCATGTAAGCAATTCCACAGTGCTCAGCGACTGGGAGTAATGAGCAGGTTACTTTGCTCATAGCGCTGACAGTATAAATCAGAGGAAGTGGAAGCAATGACTGATGTTTATTGAAAAGCCAGCTGCTGGATGTGCCTATTTTGTGCCAGTTAATTCACCTATTCTGACAACTTGCTTTTATGTAAATTCACTCTTGTGAACAAGCCTATGATCTTATATTTGAAAGCTGGGAAACTTCTGTTGAAGGTCTGGAAGCTGCAAAACCTTTTCTTCATGTGTGATGATAGTATGGATCCATGAGATGTGCCTTTCAAAATACTTTCATCTAGGACATTGTGGATGGAGGGGAAAGGTAGAAAGGAGGTGGGGGGTGCCTTCACTAGGTAGGGGCTGCTGAGCATTTGGTCTTCAAAAAACCCATCTGGCCTGGTGAATGTGTATCCATGTCTAATGGGAAGGGGGTTCAATGTGCTATCCTATCTGCACTACTACAGTTTGTGCTCATGTGTACTCTCAGTTTGGGAGCTCAGCAATGTACTGATATGAACAGAAGCAGTGGTCTGGCACCTCAATACTGGAGCAGTGGACCTGACTAAAATGACTCATTAAAAAAAATACTACAAGAGCTGTGTGTGAGGTCTATAAGATAGTCCAGACCTAGCAAACACTTATGAGAGTGAGCAAAAGCTTATCTTGCTCTCCCATTGGTCTACTGCTCATGGGAACCTGTGCAGTGAAATATTTATTCAGAAGGCTAGTTGTGTAGGTGGCCGAGCGTGTTATCACAGAAATGAATTGTTAGTCATGAGAGCATACTTGCTAGACATGCCCTCTACATGCGCCTTCTCGTGCGGCAGCTGGCTTTATCTCCTGGCAGGGTGCAGGCCCTTGCCAGCTTGGCATGGGAACGCGGCAGGACAGGACTTGACACAAGGAGTCTGGAACAGAACACCACTCCAGTAGCATTGAGTGCTTCGGCTGCATTTCCATGTCTAATCGGTCTAATTCACATTTGAATTAATGCAGTGTATATGAAGATGCTTACAGCTAACAAGTGGTTGTGGTTTTGTTTTGTAAATCATTATCTCACTTTCAGATCAATGAAACTAACTCTGAAGCTGACAAACAAAGTTAATGCACTAAGGCTTGCAGATGTATGTAACTCTTATGTTGGCTTAGGTTTTGGGTGCCCAACTTTAACTAAACTTTCAGTGGATTTTGGAAATGCAGATCCTGTCAAGGACAACAGAAGTACAGGATAGGGGATGATGCGATTGAGAGCAGTCTTATGGAGTGTGACTTGATGGTACTGATTGATGAGAAACTTGCCATGAGTGGGTAATGTGCGCTCACAGCCCAGAAGTCCAATCGTATCCTGGGCTGCATCAAAAGGAATGTGGCCAGCAGGGTGAGGGAGGTGATTCTGCCCCTCTGTTCCACTTTTGTGAGACTCTGCCTGGAATATTGTGTCCAGTTCTCATCCTCAACATAAGAAGGATGTGGAGCTGTTGTAACAGATCCAGAGGAGGGCTACAAAGATGATCTTAGGGTTGGAGCAACTCTGATACAAGGACAGGCTGAGAGAGTTAGGATTGTTCATCCAGGATGAAGCCTAGTTTCAGTGGCATNGTGATAGGATTAGGGGCAATGGCTTTGAGTAGATCCCCTAGAGCAGCTGTGAAGGGTGGGGCTGTAGGACTCCATTGCAGTGAGATGCAAAGATGTCCCAAAGGAAGCAGAGGTGGCTTTGATGGCTGACAAACATCTGAAGCCTAGTTTCAGTGGCACCCTGATTTGTGAAGGGATTCCCATCCACTGCCATGCTGTTAATTCAGCTATAGCACAAATCACCAAGGTTTTTCAACTATCGTTTTCTTGCTACATATTGATTTTATTCTGTTGCCTAAAGGTATAGGAATAATTAGCAGAAGACTTCCCATTGTATTTACTATGTAGTTAATTGGAAGTTTTATCATATAAAGTAGTCATGCAAGAAAAACAGTACTATAGTAACTCAAATGTGCTCTTCCAGATGATGTGAAAGAGCAACTCTGCATTGACTCCTGCTGGTGCTTATTGTTTTACAACAGCAGCAGAAGCATGGTCCTAAATGACATTGCAAGCACCTATGGCTTTTTTTTTAATAAACAGAGGCCCAGTGCGTATTCCAGGGAAACTCTCACTGTTTAAGCAGTTTGTTGGGGAATTAAGCCAACTCGTTTCAAATCAGTGCACCATTGCCTCACAGTTTCCTTCTAGTCATTATTGAAGTGACCCAGTAGGTCTGTGGCATTTCCACATTTTTCTCATTCACCTGGTGTTTAGATGATCTGGGATATTTAGGGTGATAGTCTGCCTCTGGGCTTGGGGACTCTGGGGGTCACTGTAGCCATATCAAATACTGAACCTTTTGTTGTATCTCTTCTAGACTTTTTTCCTGTGGCAGGATTGCCCACCATGCATTAACCAGCTTTGCTATGGCAGGAAAGCTTTTTGTGCCTTACAGTGTCCAGTCTCTGGGTCAGATAGTTCAAGCATCCTTCTTCTGCTCCTCTCTTCCATGCTGCAAATTCATGCAGAGTCTCCCACAGCCAGTTGACAATGGGTACTGTATCCAGCTCAGCAGGTGGCCAGTTGACCATCTGCACAGACATCTCTGAAATTACCTCCCTGGAGAATGTGGCAGCGTCTGGCCCATGGCTCATTGAGTGGCCAGGACTGTGGGATTGCCTCTTTGCATGCAATATTTGATGATGGCAATCCTGACCAGGTTCTGGGTGCCATGAGCATTACTTGCTGTTAACTGTTGCTCGTGAACTATACTTGCAAGTGCTGCTGGAAGTGGTGGAAACAAGCTGCAATTGTGTGTCTGTCTGTCTGTGTGTAGGCAGCAGAGATTAAAAAAAGTTTGCACATGCCAGTAGGTAATTTGGGCATTGATAATGAATCACTCCCTTGTGAGTGAGTGGCTTAAACCCAGCTCATGGCCAAGAGAGAATAATGATTATTCCTGAAAATAAGGCTCTTCAGCATGATTTTCCTGCTGCAGGCCAACATGTGATATCCACTTCTTAAACTGGGATAGGTGTATGTGCATCCTGGAGAGGAACTGAGAATGGTGGCTGGCTGAAGGTATAGCTCCACCTCACCTCCGCCCAATAAGTGGCTCCTGTAAAACTGGGAGGAAGCATATGCTGGCCTGGGTAGAGCTCCGTCTCTAGACCCTCACCTCTGTGGAAGAAGCGTTGTGCCAGATAGCTGTTGGTCCTCTGAAACTGCCTGCATTTAGGTGTTTGTTAGAGCTTGTGACACACAGAGAGTGTTTGTGCTTTGGTAGGGAAGGCAAGATCAGCCAGGAGATGCTTTCAAGTTGAGTAGCACTGTTTCCTGCTGAGGAGATGGAGTCTCAGCACTTGAAAGAGCGACTGAATATATGGACTGGTCTTTGGAGAGGTTGCCAGTCAGTAAAAGTAAAGGTGGGTGGAGGTGCATAGCAGGACATCTCCTGGTAGCACCCTGTGGCATCTAAGCAGAGACCAATTTTTTGGCAGCTCCAGATTCTGCTTTCAGATCCTCCACTGTAAGTTTCTCTAAGTGCCATGTCTTTTATCTCTGCAACTACTAGCCTACTTACATGCCAAACTCTTTGGCCTTGGGTGTTTTGTATTCTCCTGTTGTTCCCTGCAACCTAGGCTTGATTTGATTGTTTTCTAGGGTGTGGAAACTCCTCACTGAGCAGAACCATGGGCACCTGAGGTGGCTGCTGTGCCACAGGAACAGGCAGGCAGCCTACCTGGGGAGGCACAACCCAAACCTGGGCTCTGGGTATCTGCATTGACTTCTGGATACTTTGCTGACTGCCTAGGGCTGATATGAGCAACTAAGTTAGATGCCTAAAATTAACCTAAGATGGTGTGACAATCCTCCTCACCCCTTCTTCACATGCACAATTTTTATCCACATTTATGTTTCTCTACGGCTGATATTTGATTCCTGTCCATTAATTTCCACCTGAAGACCTTTTTACATGCAGTTAGTGTTGTGAAGAGGTCTGTTGTTGGGTAACTGAAACTCATTGAACATTGTTCTGAAAATCTCTTCGAAGCCTGAAACAAGAGCTCATCTATCCTTTTGTGCATCAAGATTGTGGTTTGAGATGCATGCTCAGTATGATTGATGTTAGACAGTATTTAAAATTTCTGTTGCATCAATGGAAAAAGATAAATTCTGCTTGCCAAAAGCCCCTTCTTAGATATCTATCAGTACATTGCCTGTAATGTATCAGTACATTAAATGTAATATCTACATCGTAGCTCAAAGCTATTATGTTAGAAGTGAACTTCCCATCTGCATGTTGCATGAAGGAGGATATAACCTCAAAATTAAGCTGTAATAGTATGGACTATAAGCTGTAACAGTTGGACTATAAATTGATTGCTTCCTCAGAGAGGACAATTTTTGCCTTAAATACTTGGCTAAGCTATGTTGCTTGATCAGTTACATTTTAGAGCAAGTTTACTCTAAGCCAACTATGCTAAAGATACGATTGTCTGCCTCCTTGTTACTACTTCTGTGCCAGAGGGAGGCAGCTGCAAGAGTGACAGCCCTCTCTGGTGTGTCATGGCAGAATCCCCACGAGCACTTCCCAGGCACAATCCCCCTGCCTAGAGCAAGCAGCTGGCTCTGGTGGTTTGAGGGTTTGCCCTCAGCACGAGTGCACAGGGCAACCTACTGGGCCGGAAGACAAAGTGAAGCACTGTCTAGATCTGCCAGCAAAACTGCTCATTATCTGTAACCCACTGAAGATGAAAGAAATCCTATTTACCTATTTAAACTCTTCGAATGAATGCATTGTGGCTGCAGTCACTTAAGGAGGAAAGCAGGTTATGGGCACATAGGAATGCTAAGCTGTTGAGCTGACAGCAAGATGCATAAGTCTGGTCCATCCATGGCTAAAGACAGAGCAGGTTGCAGCATGTAGCAGTGACATGAACTCCATGTAGTTTTGGGCTGGAAACAGGAGAGATTGCTCATAGCCCCAGCAGCGGGAAGGTGGCTGGTGATATTTCTAAATGATGGAGGAAGGAAAGGGCAACTAATCCTAGTATCTACTGCACTTAAAGTAGACCCTGGACTCGCAGGTACTTAAATTTGTGGAATGATGTTGTGTATGATGGGAGTGATACTAGTGTTTGTGTTTGGATTTCCTTGAATTGTGTGTCAAGGCTATGGGGAATGCCAACCAAAGCCATTTCAAGCCTGGACTGTGATAATTTATGTATTAGGATGACTCCTTGTGTTAGCATCAAATGACGTCTCACAGCTCAGAGAGCTGCTTATCTCATATGTGATGAAAGCAGTGATTCTGTTGCTGGAGAGCAGGTAATCTGTAGTTTCTTATTATCAGATGTATAATTTTCTGGGGTTGATCTTTGAGCCTCTCTGACTCTAAAGCACTTGAGAACTGCCAAGGCTGAAGCTAATGTTTTCCCCACTAACTGGTATTTTAGTGAGGCCTTCACACTTAGATTTTCACAGGAGGAAAGGAGAGGAAAATGCTGAACTTTCCCTCTGCCAGTAACTGTGATCAGGAACCAGCGATCTCCTTACATACCTGAAACTGATCTTCAGGTGGAAGACTCCTGGAGACCTCTCCAACTAGCAGGAGATGTCATGATTGGACCCTATTGTCTACTGGAGACTGTTGTTAAGCAGTTTACCTTTCAGCAGCTGCCTGGCATGCAGGCTTTTGAAAGACACTTTGATGAAAGCAAATAATTATCATTGTAGAAAAATATCCAGCTTGCTAATTGAATTAAAATATAAAATCTTCATGCATGACTGCATCTGAGAGGGAGGATGAGCTAGGCAAAGCAAATCACTAGTGTTCTAACCAGTTCAACACTGCCCTAACGAATTTCTGGCTTGAGGATGAACTTTCAAAACACACATATTGACAAATACAATTGTGAATGGGGCAGGTGGAAAGGCTGCAGTTCAGCATGCTACTTCAGATACAGATCTGCTCCACTCCCCTTGCCAGCTCTTTCAGTGGCTTTAATGTGTGTTTGAGGCACAGGGCTGTGCCAAACCACTCACAGTGTGGAGAAGAGGGAGGAATGGGATCTGGCAGCAGCAGGAAATCGAAGGAGAAGAGGGAGACTGGTGGGAAACCAAGCTCTTCCCTCCACCATTTCTGACAGAGGTGGTGTTTGCAGCGTTGTTGTGGGACACTGCATCTCTCTCTGGACATGAATACTGTGATTTGCAGGAGCCCCTGGTCAAAGCAAGGCCAAAGGACTTCACCCTGACTTGAGGAATCGTTTCTATGAATCTTCTGCTGACCTCCAGAGGTGGTGAAAACTGCCCCAGTTTAAACCAGATTTACCCAGACAGGACCAGGTCTTGCAAAATATTTAATCATTGAATCTGATACATCTGGGTAATTTGGCAGACAACAGCTGTTTTCACACTCTGACAAGGACTTTGCTGATTGCGTAACTAGAGAAGAGAAACATGGCACAGCAGCTCCTGGCAGGGCAAGGACAGTGTCACCAGGGAAGCGCGCAGGGCAGAGGAGCTGGGCAACTGCAACATGAAGCAAAACCCAAACCAAACCCAGGAACCAAAGCATTGCAGGCAGCTCGTATTTGCTTTTCTTTCTGACCTGCTTTACTAACAGGCAAATGAGACCCATTCAGACCTAATGGAGCCCTTGTTCCCTGCATAGCATGGGAGAAAGTAACGCTGTTCTCTCATCGATCAGCTCTTTGCCTGGCATGGGAGCTGCCTCTGGATCAGACATGGTTGTGGCTTTCTTTGGCTCCTGATTCAACCCATCATCTTGTCCTGGGCCTTCTCCCTTCCTCATTTCTTACATCGGAAGATATCCCCCTCTCCTTTTAGAAAGAGCATTGACAAGGTGCAACATGGGCAGCAAGCAGGAGCTTACAGTCTCAATCAGAGCTGACAAATCCTTCTTCACAGCTCATTTTGCTGTACTAGGGCTGGAGATGATGGCTGCTGACTCATGAGAGAAGCTTTTTATTTGCAGCATGGAGATGAGCAAGGTGCTGAGCTGAGGACAGAGAAAGAGATAGGATTTGGCAACAAAATGAACCTCTCTGTCTTTTTATGTGGGTGTGCAGAGCAATTCCTGCAGATCTGTTGAGTCAGTCTCATTTGCAGTGCTTAGCTGCTGGTGAGCCTCTGCTTGAGGGCAGGAGACTGTCATGACACACAGATGGGCTGAGCCTGAGCTGCTAGCATGGTCATTGCCAGTCATTAAAGAGAGTAGCAGACCTCTGGCATGAGAAGGACGTGGCTCAGACCCTTCAGCCTCTTACCCATACACCAGCTGCCTTGCTTTGGATCCTGTGCATTAAGCCCTGAAGAAAACCAATTCAAGGATATTTGTTTAGTATTGTCATTTCCACTGCCTTTTCTCACTTTTACTTTTGTGTTTCTGATGAACTGGAGAAGCATTGTTAATGCAAGCAGATTGAATCTCTTATTTCTGGGTGTTTAGGTAGCCCAAAGGTGCTTCTGTTTCCCTAGCTCCAGCTGGCTTCTCCAACTCTGGTATCCACCGGCAGCCACTTTGGCTTCAAAAAAAGGGAAAGAAAAACACAAACATGCATGGGTTTTTTTACCTTTTAAAATAGTCATTATGCTGCACTTTCAAAGTGAATCAATGCCACAAAGAGGAAATGACGAGAGAAGAAATCAGTTACTACTAAGATGCTTGGCCCAGTTGAGTCATGCAATCTGTCTTTCTGAAGTCAGCTTCCTACACTGCTGAAAACTCTTACAATAAATGTATTTAGAAAAATGAGAGTGATCTCAGTTTCTCTCTCTAAAACCAGAAAATGCTGATTGACAGAGGGAATCACTGCACACTGTGACTTGATGTGAGAGGCCTCATTGGGGCATCTTGCTGAAAACCAATCTGAGGAAGAATTACTCAGTAGAAGCTCCCTCAAAATAGGTTGAGAAATATCGACATTTCCACTGCTTCCTAAAAGCAAACTGAGTCTGCACCATGATTTTAAAAGTACTGTTACATTAATCAGGGTTTCCCTATAAATGAGTTACTGTGATACCTGGGGCTGCCGCTAGAACATTGCTTGTTTTGCCCAGACCTTGCTCTGGCTGAGACAAATTGACTTTCTGTTGCTGTAATCTTACACAGAGGTTGTGCTCAGCATTTTAAAGGTAGCAATACTTCTACTATCTGATGGATGCAAAGAAGCTGATAGTGCTTCAGCACTGTTTAGGGAACAAACACAGTGAAGAGGGATCCTTTGGTAGAAAAGTCATGCAGTGACAAGCTGCAGTAAGTACAACATCTCCCCAGCCCAACAGGGAGGAGGACTCTCCAGGAACAAGCCTGTGGGACTATGGACCACAGACCCATCCCCATTCCCTCTTCTGTTCTTCAGGAGGTGAATGTAGGCAGGGTCTTGGGGTTTTTTAAAATTTATTTTCAGGATAGAATCTAGTTTGGGGTTTGGGTTCTTTAAAGCTATTTTTCACAAATTGGTCCCTAACCTGGTGTACTGGGTTGACCATATAAAAGGAGTAAGGTACTGCTGGATATTTACTTCAAGCTACTGATGACTCCTGTGCACTGTCAGATCTCTGCACTTTATCATCCGTACTACTATTTTTGTATTTATCCTTTCTGCCAGTTGTTAGCGTGAGGGCTTGGTGAATGCTGGTTATCTAACTGAGCTTGAGCTGAGTAGAGGAATACAGATTGTCCTCGAACACTGTGTTCAGTTTTGGGCTCCTCTGTACAAGAAGGATGTTGAGGTGCTGGACCGTGTCCATAGAAGGGCAGTAAGCTGGTGAAGGGGCTGGAGCATGAATCTTATAAGGAGTGGCTGAGGGAACTGGGGTTGTTCAGTCTGGAGGAGAGAAGGCTGAGGAAAAATGTTATTGCCTTCTATAACTACCTGAAAGCAGGTTGTATCGAGGTGAGTGTTGGTCTCCTCTAGAAGTAACTAGTGATAGGACAAGAGGAAATGGACTCAGGTTGTGACAGGGGAGGTTTAGATTGGATATTGGGAAAAAAATCCTTTACTGAAAGAATGATGAAGCATTAGAACAGGCTGCCCAGAGTGGTGTTAAAAACAAATGTGTATCCACGGCACTTTGCAAAATGGTTTAGTAGTCATGGTAGTGTTGGGCTGATGATTGGACTCAGTGATCTTAGAGGACTTTTCCAATCTTAATGATTCCATGCTTCTATGATTCTGGTGGCATATGTTATGATGCTAGCCGCCTACAAGGTGTTTATATCAAGCCTCCTGGCGCCAAAATGGGGATTCTTAGTACTAGCTTTAAGACCTGGTGGGATTGGAGCATCCCTGAGAAAGAAGTCCATGAAATCCAAGCCCCACCAGGGGAGGTTCAGGCTCGACATAAGGAAAATATTCTTCACAGAAAGGGTCATTAGGCACTGGAATGATCTGCCCAGGGAGGTGGTTGACTCTCCTTCCCTGGAGGTGTTTAAGGTGCGGGTGGATGAGGTGCTGAGGGGCATGGTTTAGAGATTGGTGGGAATGGTTGTACTCGATGATCTGGTGGGTCTCTTCCAACCTGGTGATTCTATGATTCTATAAATGGAAACTTTCCAGCAGCTGATATTCAGTGTGAAATACTGTGTATGAGTTCACCTCTGATTCATTGTTATCCCCAAGGCCAGATCCTTCCCCGCTTAGAGGCCTCTGCTCCTTCTCTCACCCCATCAGTAGAGAATGGTCATCAAGTCTGTACAAGCTGCCTTTAAGGGAGTAGAGTTGAAATATGCTCAGAAATACATTAAAATTGGAGTAAAATGAAATGTCCATTAGCCAAGAACTGTTTAGGATCAAAGCATATATGGGAAATATCCTTCAACTCTCAGACAGAAGTGTTCACAGTTGCTTACTGGCAAAGCCAGCCCCTGGTTATCCAGAATGCCTTTCCCCTTTTGCTTATATCCCCGGTGCAATAGAAGTAGAGGAGCAATACAGAACAAAATAATATTCACTTTTCTTGGACCAGGATTGCTAAATTCAGTAGGAATGCTTTAAAGCTGTGAAGGATTTTTGAAAGGTGCCACCAGGACCAGTAACATAGAAAATTATCTACATGCAGGAAGGCAGGGGATAGATTATGTAAGGAAAAACAACTTTTAAATCTATTATTTTTGTGCTCTTACTGGAGCTCCCTTCTATGCACTGAGTCCTATCACTTTTTTCCCTTAGTGAAGCCTTTATGAGTAGAAGACAGATTTTAACCTAAAGTAATCTGTGGTTTTAACCCATGCAAATATTTTTCCAACCCAGTTGCTGAAGAGTTTGTAGTGACGTATTCACTGTAATGATTTCAGTGAAACTGCAAATGCAGAAATAAGGCAAATCTTTGTCTTTATGCAAAGGAAAAACTATAAAAAAGGAGTTTCCCAGGCTTTTTCCATTTCTTCTTTGATGTCATTTCATCTGACATTTATTTGAAAAAGCTAAGCATAAGAGCATGTGTGCTTCCCATGCCTGACACCTTGTTGCTATTTCTGAAGGAAAGGAAATTATTATTTTCCTGTTAATTTTGTTCTTGTGTACTGATTGAGACACAAAGATTAGCTGACCTCAGCTGGATGCAGACCTGTCCAGACATTTCTCTTTTGCTCTTTGTGAACTCTTTTATCTATGCATGCATGGATCCTCACCCACCTTCTTGTTTACCCAATCTGTGTTTTGGATTATGGTCTGTAGCAGGCAGACTACTGCTATGTGACCAGAGACCACAGGAAGTGTAAGTGTGGAAGAGCAACAGACCACACACCACAGACATGCGTGCTGACATTTTTATGAAGTCAGGACGGTCATTTTCAATCACCCCTGCCAACACAGGAAGATGACATCTTGTGTTGTGATAATACCAAAAATCCCCTGTTGCTTTGAGCATGAATCAGCTCAGAGCTGTTCCTGTTTGTGATGCAAACCTAGAATCCAAATATCCATGTGCTGCAGTGAGGTGAAGTAGGATGGTCAACTCCACTGCCCTCAAACATACAGGTCAAAAATCTCCATTTAATAGTGGAGGCTTATTCTCACACTCCTGCTCATACGCGGCTGAGAAGTGCCTAAGGCAAATATGAGTGTACTGATGGTGACATATAGCATATAGCTAATCCTTCAGCTTCCCAACTTGTTATTTTTACCCTTATGCTGTACCCATCAGATGTGTCTGTTCTCAATTACATATTCAGAAAGCAGAGTATTTATATAAAAAATAATTGTCCAAATTACTTTTCTGATTCTACTGCTTAGCTTGAGCTAAGTTTCACATTTGGTAATAAATCTTCAAGGTGTGTCTTTGAGTTGTATGTTTGAAACAAGGACCTATCCTCTTGCTTGTTCTCTGCCAAAAGTTAAATTGCAGGTCTGTTTCTCCAGATATCTCATTGATGGACATGTTTCTGCCTAACAGGTTACTATGGGTAAGCCTACCAGAAGCGTACAGGTATATCTTATAGCATACGTGCAGAAGCCATTTCTCCTTTCCGTGGGAACTGATGCATTCCTGGTGACTCACATAGAGTAAGGAGATGTCCCATAATTTTGGTGAAAGGGCTACAGGACTGGATCTAAATCAGAAGGAGCATACTAAGCCATTTGTCGTGATACAGCAAGGGGATTACTTTGCTGTGTGCCAAATGTGTTGGAGAGACTTAGAATGTCTTGTAGCAGTGGTGCCTGTCCCCTCTCTTGTCTTGTGCTTACTGATTGGAAGGATGGTGAAGAAGAGTTTGATCTCGGGTAGAAAGCTTCTAGGCCTTTTTGGAGCTGACTACAGACCTCTTGATAGTAACATGTTCTGGGAGGCCAGTATGCTTCTTGTTTTGTAAAGCATTGCAAACAAAAGTTGTCTCTGGCTATGGCTCTGCTCCAGCCAGTACTCTTCTCCCTGTCCCTGTGATGCAGTGCTGTCCCCAGAATGGCTGATGGGGACCAAATGGGCGTGCAGACTGACTGCCAGCGTGCTGAGCACTGGCCCTTCCAGGTCATGCTGAAATCACTCAAAACTTCTGCAGAGAAGATTACGGCAGGTTGTCCTGGGTCAAAAGGAAGGTCAGGAGAAAAAAAAAAAGGAGAAGTAAAACTAGATCTTGATGTACTTCACTGGTTCCCCATCTACCAGACCTGCCTTCCTCCTCTCTTTCGTCTGCTTGATGAAGCCCCCTTCTTACTTTGCATTTCAAAACATTCTTCTGGCAGAGAATGTTTCTTTGTACATGGGGGTTACTGAAACTGTGGGATCACTGATGCAGGTCCCTGAGCAGTGTCTATGCCTCACTGGGTGAGGCTGCCCATGAGCTCCTTCTTCTCTTCCCATGTTGGCGAGAAGGTTGAGCACCTTCCCAGTTTGGCTCCATATCCGTTTTGTGGAGAAACTGATGCCAGCAGAATATTGACTGATTCCTCATTGGTATGAGCTTTGTTTTGCTACATCCTCTGAATGTCTGTTCATGGGAGAAGGCACAGCTGGATCTTTTCAGGAGGTCTTGGAGAATGAGAGGGATGAAATGTCATGTTGTCTTCCAACAGTGTTTGTTGAGCAAAAAGCCTGGTGTGCTGAAAGAAAACATGAGCTCAGGGAGGGAGTGGCAGCTTCTGCCCCGAAGGCTGATTGAGGATTAGGAGTGTGTACATGACCCACAGAAAAAGATGCTAGTTGCTCGTGTCTGTCTTGCCTCTGATGCAAACCCAATGGGGTTAAGTCTGCACAGAGCAAAATTAAGCTGAGCGATATGTTCTTGGGATGCCTCCCCAACAGCAACAGAGACACGGGAGGCTGGCACTGTGGTTTTAAATCTAAATATCCTCTGCAGTGATGTGGTTGATCAGAAAAGAGAAATGGGATGGCTTGTGGCTGGTGGGAAGTCATGTCTGCTTGAGAGCATCCCAAGAAGCTGACGATGATTGCCGATGCCAGGTCAGCTGTCCTGGAGCTACTGCTCCCAGCCAGTGGATTGCGCAGTGCACAGACAAAGCAATGCTATGCCATGCCTGGGGCCTCTAGACATTGTTGTCCTACAGATAAATAACAGGGTTTGAGCTGCTGACATTGCTTGTAACATTGTGAGTCAGATTTTCCAAAGAGCCTGATGGCTAATGTGCTGAGCTCTGGGAAACTCTGGCCCCATATTTAGGTGTCTGCTGGAGTGCTGAGCTCCCAGGAAATTTTGGTGCCCTGCTGCAGGAGCTGCATTTCCTTAGGTACCATGGCTCACACCTTATGCTCAGGCTTATGCCTAGCCTCCCCAGCCCTGTGCTGCACCCCTTGGTATGACGCCCCAGTTCTGTGTGGGATCACGTGCTCCCAGTATGTCAGCTTTGATGACCTCAAGCTGGGCATGTTCCTGGAGAGGCAAAGTGCTGGCCTTCACAGCTCTCTGTGCCTCTTCCAGGAAAGATGAGGCTGTTCCTGCACACTGCAAAGCCTGAGAAGACTCAGGCATCACCAGCAAAGTATTTTAAATTAATGGAAAAAGGTGGGTCTTTTCACCACAATTTTTTAAACTGTGGAGTAAAAGAAATTCAATGGAGGTTATTAAATGCATAGAAGTTAATTCAGGAAGTCCCTCAGCCATAAACTGCTGGAGGTTGGGAATGGATTCAGAAGAGGCATCACTGTATGTTTTCACTCCTCATGTGCTCTTGCCAAACTGGTGCATGGTCAGTTTCAGAGAGTGGAGATAAAGTGGACAGACTTCAGTGCCCTCATGCACCTACTCGAGGGCCATGCAATGACATGTGGATCTCCTGGTGACCAAAGTGGCACCCCAGGGGAAGTTCCTGCCTGTGAAACTAGGTGAGATGAGGCAGATTAATCTCCCTTGCATAATGAGGGATTTCTGCTTAGACAGTGTGTGTATTTTTAAAAAGGGAAATACAGTTGTATGCTTTCTCACTGCATCGATACCAAGAAAAACCACAGAGATGAAACTGTCACAGGACAAACCCCAGGCCTTCTCAAAATGATTCCAGTTGTGCTTTTCTTTCTGTCTAATACTGATGTGCAACTTCTTCACTGCTTTTCTGTTTTGCATTTTGTTTGTTTGGGTTTGCATTTGGTCATCATCAAGATGTAGTGGCAAAGAGAAAGTTGAGTGGACTGTTGGCAGTGTTTCCTGCACCTACAACAAGTGAACGAATTCTGCTTCATGCATTCAGGCACGCAGTGGGGATCTGCTACCCTTCGGGTCATACCTTTGGCCTATTGTGTCTTCCCTTCCCCTGTATCATTTTTAGTTCCCATTTCCTCTTCCTCCCCGCCTCCCCCCAATTTCTAGATGCTGTTTGTTGATGGATGATGCAAGGATTCTTTCTTTTATTTTTTCCAATAGATTGTAAAGTTCTTCTCTTCCTTCTACTACTTCTTTCACTTAATACTGCTAAATGAACCACAGTAAAGCTGTGATCTGGATGGTGACTTTTATGGAGTTGGCTTCTAGAAACTCTATGAAATGGGCAGAGGTGTTGCCAGATCCAGCCACTTGCTACCCTTTTGTGGCACTTGTAATTGTCGTTCAGTTCCTGAAGCTCTAATTCAGTTATGTTTACAGCTAGAAGACCTTCCCCTCCATGCCTGGATGCAGAAATGCATGTCTGTAGGGTGGGAAACACCTTCAGCAATGTCTGTGACACCTTGCAAGGAGAAGGCTGAAGTCCACGTGGAAGCTATTTAAATGAAATTCCTGTTTTTCTTGCTGCCACAGCAGCTGGTCCTTTGAAGTTGATGCTTCTTTTGAAAAAAAAAAAAAAAGTGACCATAAAGAGGGTCAGTAACCACTAACAAAGCACTGAGTGGTTTGGGATGCCAAGCAGCAAGGGATGGAGAGCTGCCTGTGCCTGCCTCCTACACACTCTGCAGTCCCTGCCCAGGGCCAAGCTGGACTCTCAAATTTGAATTGTTTGGCCTTTCTTGCTGAAACTACACCCCAAAGGTCTAAGCTGTCTGAAAAATAGGACTTGAGACAACATTCTACAACCTTTCCTTGTCAAGAGGGAGAATTAAACTCTTCAGTTTTGTTTAGATGAAATAAATTGTTGTGGTTTGGGTTTTGGTTTGCATCTTAAGATTGTACATTCTACCATAGCCTATTTCTGCACAATTAAATTAAAACATACTAAAACATCATAATTTGGAAAGAGGGAGATACCTCAGCAATTTGGTTGGCTGCAACTAGGGCACAGGAATTTTTGCCCCACAGTCTGTTTTTTTATCCATTCTAGCATATTAGCAAAATTGAGGCTGAGCTGTCAGATGGCAAAGCAGCCCCACTGCAATTTTCCAAACAAACCTAGTAGTTATCTTGGCAATGCAGGATTGCGTGACAAAGTGTCTTCATATCTATTAGATGAGGTATATGTACTCTTTGGCCCAGCCTGTAACCCTGCTTAAGCACTTAACCCCTGCTGATTTCTGTGGAAACAGTGTGACTAAGCATCCTTTGAATGCCAAGGCCTCAATCTTCGCTAACAGGATGCAGAAAGCTTTCGAGGGTGCAAGAAACTAATTATCCTCTCTGAAGAAGGATTACAGCCAAGGCATAGCTGGTGTATGCAATAGCACTTGTGACAAACTCTTAAATAGAAGACATGGTCAAGGCAAAAGTCTGTGCTGTCAGGACAGGTCAAGCTAATGAGACATTATCTAAATTGCAAAGGATGCTGCTGAAAGCATGATAAGAGTAAACAACTTGATAGATTAAATGAGCTTAACATACTAAACAATAACAACAAAAAAACCCAAAACCTGTGAGAGGGTGAAATATTGGTGCAAGATGGAATTTGGATGCTAAAATGCTGATTTATCCTGTTCTGCAAGTAATAGACATGAAACATGAGGATACTGGAAATGCCACTGGCTGATCTCCAGTGGTGCTTCATGAGAATATCAGCAGAGAGTATCGCAACTCTCCAGTGCATAGTCCTGGGAGGATGACATTAGAGTAACGCTCCAAGTTCATGTGAATTCAAGGGAATGCTGAAGCTATGGGAAACGGATTCTCTTTGGCAAGATGACCTCTCTGGTAGATGTGAAACTAAGTATGTTAACGGGGAAAGGATTCCAGTGTTTCAGCCAAAGTTATAGTTTCCTCTGCTAGTGATTTTTTTTAGAAGAAGCATAAAGAAGGGACTGACAGTTTAATTTGCAGAGAAGAAATTCAATATTTGCATTGTTAGGAGGCAATATGCTCTCAAAGCAAGATACTAGCAACCATCACAATTTTTGTTCACATTTTTCATAGCATTTTGTCCCCATATTATGTCAAACACGACCTGATATTGTTTTCAAGGCACCCAGTTGTTCAGCCAGGAGCTGAAATATCAAGTGGTCAATGAGTGCCTGTTCAGGAAGTTGCCTCCTCTTCATCCAGGTAATGCAAATAATGTTAAAGTAAAGAGAGTAATTGAATGCAGTGTACAAATGTTAATGGAAAAAAAAGTTAATTTCTCAGTTGTTCATTTGAGTGTTTGCATCTTTTCAGGTGAGGTACTAAACTGACTTGTCATTCTGAAGTCTTTATTTTTATGTCATGAAAAAATGCAATAAGTATAGAGCACATGAATTTAAAAGAACTCTTTTAAAAATACATCAAAGCCAGAATTTAAAATATTTGATGTTGGAACAGGTTTATAGATGTTAACGAGAGAAAAGAAACCCAGTAGATTATTCTTTTCTTTTGTTTTCCTACCTCATGTGTGGCTGGAATACTGTGGGAAGGAGATTACTTATAAGGTTACAAGACCCCCATGAAAACAGGAGTTATGGAGGGTTTGTACTGCTTAGGGTATGCACTATACAATGCATCAGTAAGAATGTTCAGCATATAGGCGGAAGGGTTTACGGCACTGTTATGGCTGACTTCCCTCCAGACTGCTCTATCCCCATTCAGGGCCTGATCCTCAGAAGGAGTTGCTACCTTGTAGTGCCTGAGCATGACCTGTGTTCTCCTAGTTCCTAATGTACAGTGCTCAAGACTTGAAAATCTCATTTTGGAGATTTTTAAAATTCCCCCCCCCCATGTGGTTCTTGTTCTCATAGCTTAATAATTTTCCTCTGCCTTGGCTTCCTGAAAGGAGCCCATCTGTTCTCTCGTGCTGGTTTCAGTCTGCACTAAAACCACAAAACTCAGATTAGGCTCTTCAAAAGCTTTACCAGGCTTCAGGAACTCCTGAAGCAAATCTGGGCCCGTTTTCATGCAAATCCAAATACCTTTTATGGTTTTGTTTCAACTTGACATTTTGATTTTGAGATTTTGACTCGCTCAGACCCTACGGCTTTATGTGAAACCCAAAGGGCGTGAACTTACATGAACTGAAATGGAAAAATATTCAGATGAACCCACTGAAGACTGAAACTACATTCCCACAACTGTGCTTAATAAACCACTCTGTTTTTCTCTTAATTGGAGAAGTGGCAGCTACTGTTCCACAACTAGGAGCTGCAGCAAGGCAGACTTTCCAGTTAACATCTACTGGGTATATTAAATAGGGATCCTGGTAAATCACAGATGGTTTATACTTGTCCAACTGGCAAGTCTGTAGATATGACACCTTCTCCATCTCTGTGTGACCTGAGCAATGAGAAAAATCAATGTTTTTTCCCTCCCAGGGTGTGCTGGCACAGGGGTGTTGTTGTTTTTTTTCACAGTATCACATTTACTCTATCATTTCCAGAGAAACTATGGCATAGCTGGGAGCAGTGCCAGGTCAGTGCAGCCTCTATCATGCTGAGAAAGTCCTGGCATTCTTCTGACTAAATACCTCCAATATAACTTCTGTTTCTTTCCAGCACACGGTGACTGCACTGACCAGCCATAGATGATCCAGTAGAGCTCACTCACCCTCTAACAAATTCCCTGCATGCTCAGGTCACCACTTACAGCCCAAACAGCCCTGGCACACATTGCTGCTGGCAAGTGGACATTCCTCATGGGTTGGTGCCACCTCTCTCCTCTGCACTTGCTACCCACCTTGCCAGGAGTCGTTGAGGAGGTAGGTACGGGAGCAGGAGGAGAGAGGAGGATAGATTCCTTGACTCAGGTACAGGCAGGGCCACTGATGGGAGAGGGAGCAGTATGTGCTCCAGACAGGAGTTAGCAAGAATTATCAGGGACCTGGCTTTCATGGTAGTAGCCAATTTGACCCAAACAGACCAAAATCTGGCTGTTCTGTACAAAGAGCAATACCCCAGCAAAGCTTCCTTCTCACATGTGAGGACAGAGTGCATATAATGTTTCCAAATCTGTTTGGGTCTTTCCAGGAGGACAAACTGGTGTTGCTTCCCAGCCTGAGCAGCTGAGCGCAGTGCTGGGGAGCTGTGCAAGATTTATGTCATGCAGGGAAATGCAACTTGGAGGGTTCTGGTGACCTGTGCTGTTATGGTTTCCTGCTGGACATCGGAAGCAGAGCCAGGGTCTGTGATGCAAATTGCATGTCCTGTATTACTAGTCCTGTGACTCAAATATTGCAAAGTCCTAATACCACAGAAGATTTTGGAAATTAAGAGTGTTCATATAGTGTTCTTGTTCCTGAGTTTTTCTCTGCAACTCTGAATAACAGCAACTTTTTTCCACCTCCTTTTGGTTCAGATTGTCAGACTGGTATATCCATTGAGGTCTGGAGACTGGCTCTCCAAGGAAGTCCCTATAGATGAGGGGAGTTGGAAGTTCTTAGCATCCCAAACTTCTGCCCTGTCTTTTTGACAGACCCACTGTGGGACAGTAAATTCTGACCTGGGTGCTGTGGTGGACAGCACTCCTCCTCTACCCACGCTGAAAGATAGTGGGAGCTTCTGAAAGGTTTCTTAATGCTTGGAAAAAAGTTGTCTTGCTGTGATGAACCTCTTTTTCTCATGGTATCATTGGTCTGGACTGCTTTCCCTACCAGAAGGAGCAGAGTGAGGTGCTCCCTGCAAGAGCTATATGTGCAGAGGAAAAGCTGTTGGGAGTGCCAGAGGAACATGAGTGTCTATCCTCACTTCTGTGTTTGGTCCCACTCAGGGACCCTATTCTGCTTCTGTCACTCATATTTCAAGCACAAGAGGCTATGGTAGGCACCATTAAATGAAACATGAAGCAACTGGTAGTGGTAGACTATTACTTTTTTTTTTTTAATTTAAAAAATGCCTCATTGGCCCAGCTGTTCTCAAGCCACAACAGGGAAATCCCATAGCCTGTGATACTTCCATATACAGGCAGACGGTGGTATATAACCTCTTGGTATCATGTTCCCCTTGAGAGTTATTAACTAAAGAGTGTTGAAAAAAACACTGTGAAGCTGTGGCTGTGAGCTCCTGTCTTTTGCTTTCCTAGGAAATCGCGTGTGTGGAAGTGAAGGTCTGCCACTTCAAAGGCTGGCTCTGATTTTCTGTGTCTGTGTCTGTGGGAGAAGTGAGCCAATCTATACGTAGGAAAATGAAGCGTTTTGAAATGAAGCTTTCAAAATGATCAGTTAAAGCTTTTAATGTTAATGAAAAGATTAATATAATTGATTTAAAGAGCATGCACATTGCAGCAGCCTATTAGGGATATGCTATCTGGAGTTTACATATGATTTACTCACTGCAAATGCTATATGCACAGGGAGACAGAGAAGGTGAGGTTAGTCATTGGCAGAGTGACAGAAAGTTGTCTGTGTTTAGATATCTTGTGGTAAAAAACATAACTACCATATCTCCTCTAGGATTTTATTATGGGCTTGCTAATACTCGTAACTAGCTTCTTTTTGCATTTTCTTTCAATCCTCCCTCGACTTCTTTTGGACTAGAGGTTTTTGGTTCTAAGAGTTATCTGATTTCCATAGTCATAATTTCTCCACACTAGTTTTATTTCTGGGACTTGCTGCTTCAGAGCTCTTAGAGTTGGTAGTGGACAGAAGGACTAAGTGACTTTCCCAGGATAATAACGGAAACCAAGTTGGAAATTGAACCCAGGCATTTCCAGTTAAGACAGGGAGGGCTGTGCTTGTTTTGCTTCCTGGCAGGCACATGAGAAAGAGTGAGCTTGCTTAAGAATATTTGCCAGTTTCTCACTTCTATTTGTATGTTCAGTTCCTATGATGAAAATGTTTTGCTCCAAGAATTATTTTTCTGTGAGGAAGAAAATGGAGAACGTATTGGATGATCATGGTGTTGCTTTTTTTTTTTATTTATTTTTCAAAATTTCCTCTAGAGAAAATTTCTAGAGAAATTTTGACTGCTCGTCCTTTTATAAATATCAACCTGCCCATCAAAGTTGTGCTGCCTCCTGGAAGCTTGGCAAAGCATTGAAGCTGCTCTGAACAGTCACGATAGAAACATGGTAAACAGCAGAAATTAGGTGGTTCTCAGACTTGCCTGATTATGTAATGACACAGTCACTGCCTTTTGCCATGACCAAGCTGGTAACACTATGGAAGTCACCAAGGTGATTTCTGTCAGGAGAGTGTCTGTTGAGAATCAGCCCATCTGCCAAGTTCAATTTCAACAGGTCAGCAAATAGTTTGATTTTTGTTTTCCTTTGCCCAGTACTTGCTGAGTTTCATACAGGCTCCTCAGTTCAAATGTACTATGGTTTTGCCAGTGTAAAACATGTTACTTGGTAGTTTCAGATGAATCTCACACTTTCCTCTGGGTGACTGAACCTTACGTGGTCAAAACTTCTCAAATTAGAGCCACTCGTAATGTTTTTCAACTTCTCTTACCATCTAAATCACCTGTGTGCTTTTCTGTCTAGTTGTTTAAAAAAGACTAAAAAAAGTTGTTTAAAGTGCTGTGCATGTAAACCAACATCTGATCATTTTGCATTGTCATGAATGGTTGCAAAAAGGTGAAAACAGTGCAACACCAGTCTGTTTAGATTTTTTTTTTGTTATGAAGGTTTTTATCAACATTTGGCTGGAGTTTTGTATCTACTTGATAATGACAGATAATGTATATAATGAGAAGTCTGCTGGACATCAGAGTAACAGATCAGGATGGATTTAATTGCTAAATGAAGTGAGTGACTGCCAGGAGAGTGACCAAAGGGGATGATTCCCTAGGGCTGTTTCAGGAGAGCTTGTAATGAGCTGACGAATGCGGCTCCAATGTTTCTTTCTGGGAATTTAGAAATAATGATGAATAAAAGTTGGAAAACAGAACCCGTGCTCTGTTCTTAAAACAGAATACACAAATTATACTCTTGTTTCATCATAACTTTGTTTTGAGAGGCAAGACCTGATTCTTTGAATGCCTTGGTCATGAATGAACAATACTATACCTCTGTGGGATATTTTACCTCTGGAAGAGGGATTAGAAAGCTTAAGAGATGCTTAAATTTGAAATTAGGTCTTGCTGCACATAGCAGACAGGTTTCTATTTAACATTTCATTATGATTTTGTTGCTTTTGTGTGCAACTTGAGGTTGGAGATGTCCATTTCTTGTGAAGATTTTACACATCCTGTGACAGTTTTTTATAGCTGGCCTATCTATATTTTCTGAGCAAATCAGAAGGTGCTGGAAAAATAACAATCCCCCCCCACCCCCAACGGTTGTTAAGGTAAGAGATGGAAACCTATAGTCTTTGCAAATGGAAAACAAAAACTTTCAGACAGCAGTGGAAAGCATGCATCAGCTGAAACAGAGAAGAACATTTCTCTTTACATCAGGTTGACAAAAACTGCCTGCTTGAGATACCTACTGAGTCTGCTTTCTCATCCCTGCTCCCCAAGTACTTCAGTTTTCACTAATTGGCTGTTGCAAAGGAATGGATCTCCCTTAGCTTTACATCCAGATATCCAGACCTCTTTACCGGCCAAGGACTGTTCTGTGTTGCCAGGGAACTCAGCCTTTTATTGCAAGGCAAATGTTAGCGCAGATTTGGAAAGCCATGTGGACAGTGTGGCCTCACCATCAACATTAATTTTTCAGGAAAATTTTGGAGAGTGTTTTTTTAAGGTTTGCCACTGGATGCAATTTCTTTTGCCTGACTTATTTATACAAATATTTCTGTCTCAAGCATCCAGACACTGATTTTTTTTTTTAGGGGATGAATGTGGAGAAGAGAGAAATCATATGGTTCTTGCAATAAGACTGATTGCTGTGCTGCAGCTGCTGGGCATGATGAGATATGGTATTACTCTGAGGTAGCATCTGACACTCAGCCATATTCCTTGCATGACCTGCAGCACCTGTGTGCCCCTCAACATCCTGGTAGTAGCAGTGTCCTGTTTAGAATTAATGTTCTTCAAAGAAAACTGATCTGAAAATGGCTGTGTTCCTTCCAGGTAGAAGGATCACCCATGGCTTCAGACACTGCCCTCAGATTTGATGTGCTCAGGAGCATGATCAGGTCCTCCTACAGCCTTGAGTATATCTTTGGCCCAACCTGTTAGATAACTTTGCTCCCAGATGTGGAAGTAGACTTATGTCAGTGTCCTACAGCAAGGACATTTGTGAGCCAGGTGGACAGAGAGGGATAGAGCCTCTGGTGACCAACTGCATAAAGATATTGGGCTTGAGCAAAACCGAAATTTGTTCCACTGCTCCACAAAGCACCCAGAAACTGTTATGTAAGGAAGCCTCTAAAGCTTCCTTGCTGCCCAGCCCTCAGCATGCTTGTTTGCCCATATTACTTCCCAGGAATAATAGGTGGTGATCTTTAACCACCTTTCAATAGCAAAGCACCTGTGATTGCAGTGGTGGCAAGGCAGCACTGAAAAGTCAGTGCAGAACCAGCCATGGCATCCCCATGTGCTGCTGCACTGCTGTGATGTCAGTAGTGCTACTGAGAAGGGGCAGGGATGCAGAAGAAGCCAAGCTTATGGGGAAGGGGTAGTTGCACAAGACAGGTCAGGTTTTGCTTGCCTCTGTTTTCAGCAAGTTGTCTTTCTTTCAGACAAATGCCTGGATTTGATTGTGGTTGCAAGCATTTTTTTTTCCATAGTCACAGAATGCTGTTATTTATTGATCATTATTCATGCTCTTGCTTTCAGAATGCCTCAGTCAGAGATGGCAGAAGTAGAAATAATGCTGGGATGACAAAACAATTTTAACGAATTATAAACACTTGAACAAACTGTTTGCAGACAACTGTAGGGCCAAGAGCTGTTTTGATACCCCTGTGGTCAAAGAAACTGAATGTGACAAGCATATTCTTGGAAATCAAGACTGTCCCACAAATGAACTACAGGCAGCCAAATATTTGCAAAATATTTTCTTTCATTCTTTGCAATAACTTATTTCAAAAGTCTCCAGTGCTTTGCTTTACACAACAGCTGTGACCTGAACTCCATTAGCACTTGTAAAGGATTTTTTTTAAGAATGCAATTGGCTTGGGAACCTATGATATTAATTTAGCAAAAGAATCAAAGGGTATATTTCATGTGGTTTGGTCACTTAGCATGGATGCCTAGGGCTTGTGTAACAGTGCTTTTACCACCACATCAGCTCCTACAGTAGCTGTAGTATAACTGTATCAGTAAAGCTACAGTCCTCATCCAGTTGTTACCTATACCATAGACTCTGCAGCACCAAGTGAAATTTGCTGCTGGAGACAGGGAAATAGTTCAGTACAATGTTTTCAGCAAGGAAGCAGATCTGTGTGTCTTCATTTCCTTATTTCCAGAAAAATATCCAAAAGAATCGTCCTTGTTTTTCTGTCTCAGGAAACAGAATGTTCTAGTAGAATGAGATGATACATTCTGATAGAGAAAACACCTTCTTCTGTGTCCCAGGTTCATTCAACCTCCTCTGCATATTGTGAAGGGTGAAGACTTATACACTTTAATTTAAGGCTCTTGCTGAAAGACTTTTCCGAATGACCAGGCTGCACACAATGTTATCTTAACAAGCTTTTGTCTACTGTTGGTGTCACTGGAAGTCCTGCCTGACACCATGTTTCAGCTACAAAAACACCACCAATGTGCAAAGCACCGTCACCAGCTACACCTTGCTGGTGATGGGTATGAAATGTGTGATTTTTATATGTAGAGAGTTGTAAGTCATTTAACGATTCCTTGTCTGATAGCAAATCTTCCTTGACCCTTTTCTCTCTGGAAGGCAGTTGTCCAGGATGCTGGGCTATGTGACAAAGTCCACCTTGTCCAGCTCTTCCTGTCTTAATTAATGGAAGTAGGATTGGCATGTGGTGGGACAGAGTAGGCTAGAGCAAGGCTAGTAGCTTGTTCTAAATGCAGGTTTTTTTTCTTGTACAGTAGGAAAAGGATGAGGGAGCTGGGGTAGCTAGCACTGCCTATCAGATATGATTTCTTTGATGCACATGGAGAAGTATTAATCTAGCTGAGGATCAGACATGGGGGTCTTTCTTCAGTGGAACAATAATCTCATTAATTCATGCCGCTGATGCCTATGTTGTGGGTTAATCTCACCTCTTGTGAGATACATGGTGCTATGAATATCTTGTGGTTCTTTCCCCCCCACCTCGTTAATTTTAACAGAAGATAATGGGATAGGTTAGATACGTTTGTATGAGATTGCCTGTGTGCACCATGAAACCTGTGTAGTGGTTGATTTGGGGTTTTTAACCTATCTATTTTATTTTCATAATATGAGAGCTCTAGTGTATCTTGGCTGGAGCATAGCAAAAAAATATTTGGATATTACTTAGGAAAATGAACGACATTGCAAAACTCCTGCAGTTTGACTGGAATGAAATATTTTCAGTTTTCATACCCCTGTTCCCCTTTAGAAAAAAATAGCTCCAACAGCACCCACTCACAGGTGTATCAAGGTGTATACACCTTATCTTAATACACTTGAGGTGTATCAAGAACAACTGATGAATATGCTCCCCAGTGTAAAACCTGCAAATGCTTACAATGATTTTCCACAGAGAGGACTAAAATCAGAAAGTTTGGGGAAGGCAGTTGGAAAAACCTCTAAGACTCTCCTTTTCTTTTTTTTTTTCTGATGAAAATACAGACTATAAACCAAACGTACTCTGCTCTCAGGCTAAATTAAAGTCCCCAAAGGGAAACTAGTTTTGGACCTTACAAGCATACACTCATCTTTATCACATCCTGATGGAAAGTACTGGTATAAAAGAAAATAATACCTGAAACTGGAAAAAGTTTATTGGATGAGTATTTATTAAGACATTGTAGCCCAGAAGCCACAATAGAAACACAGCCCAGGCAGCACCTCATCTTCACCTCTGTCTGTCCATCTGCTCATCTGAAGGATGTTTGGGACCTGAGCTGTCTGGATCCCAGCACTACTTTTTGGTCCCCTTCAGCATGTGCTGCTCCTGGTGGCTGTTGCAGCCTGGGGGAACTCATCTCATTTTGGGGAATAGCTGGGTACTCTGGCAGAATTTCTGTCTGAGGCTGAGGGAACGGTGCGTCCTGTTCCGGGATGGATGTTGCAATGCCTCCAGCATTGAAGGGAGGAGCAGACACAATGGAAAGGCTGAACCATGCCCTGCTCATTGCAGAGGAAAGAAAGTCCTCTCAACTTGCAAAATAAACAAGGTGCTGTGGGCTGAATCACACAGCCTTGAGAAGAAACAAATAGGAGGTTCTATTTTCAATGTGTGTTCATTTAATTTAACCCAACACATGCTAAATTTATCCTTTTTCCTGGAGAAATCCATGAGAAGTCATGAGAGGAAGTGGCATGAGGTCACGTTTCCTCCAAGTGTGGTGCATGTCTGCCTGGCAGGGATGCATGGGCACAGCTGAAGGGTTTGCCACTCACTCCCCCACTTTTGTGACGTCCACCTGGAGACCAGGGAGAAGATGATCAGTTCAGCTGTGGTCAGGAAATTTTTGGGAGGAATGCCACACTGGGAAGTGGGGAGTGAAAAGACTGTGAGGCTGCATGGAGTTGGTGGGGGTAGGTGTGCTTCTGGAGCATCTGATCTCACAGCAGTGATTCCAGCAGCTACCTTGGTCATTGCCTCCACGTAGGAACTTTCAGACCTTCAAGTCTCTTTTGTTCCTGCTTTGCAGTTAGTGGCCAGCAGTAACAATGCTTTAGGTCCAGCATTACTTTCACAGCTGCTGCTGCTGTGGCTAGATGAGCTGAAGGAAGAAAGAGGCTTGCATTTATTTATCAATGACAGGGTGCCACAAAAATCACCATGACACTAATCTGGGTAAAAAAAAGATGATAAATTTGATTACCAGGTGAGAGATTTTTCTGAATAAAAACATTCAAGTGTTGATACATTCCTACAGGCATTTTTCAATGAAATATTTTATATAGTTTTAGTTACCCACGTTAAATAAATATTAATTAGTTAAAAGAGAAAAGGTGTTACTTGCATGAGATGAAAGTAGGTCTTCCTTTGGAAGAATCATCATGGCTTCTGGAACTGGAGACAATAATGATGGCACTTTTAAAGTATATTTTTGGGAACAGGGAGAAGGCAAAAACTCCAGAGGAAAAGGAAGTGTTTAAGTTAAATGACACTGCTGGCACAAACCAAATTGGATAGAAATTGGTCACAACGGAGTTTGGGTTTGAAATTAGTACAGTCATTCAAAAAGTGAAGCTCTGGGTCAGTCTCTCAGTGTAATGTGGGCAAGGACCTAAATCCGTTTTTAAGGTGGAAGGTACTAAGTTATTAAAGTGACTGAGCATCAGAGGAAGAAAATTCTTAGTAAGAAACAAGAGGTGCCCTCAGATAACTAGTGTGTCCTCCAAAGGGACTAGAAAGGAGACTAGATCACTGTTCACATCGCTCTGTATTAAACCTGTACTTGGGTGCCTCTGCAGCAGGAATGTAGGAGCCAGGGAGGAAACCCTTTCCTCTCCCCACAACGGTACCCTGGAGGTTGGCTATAGACAGATAGTGGCAGGATGTATGGCAAAATGAAAAAATGGTCCTGTTCAGCTTTGTGGTGTCAAGATGGTGCACCCAGTTTTTGTCCTTGGGTTTAGTCTCTGGATTTAAAATTGAAAAGGAGATTTCCTTCAAGCAGAGTGAGCAGTCTTTCGTTCCTGCCCTCAAGCCATGGGGGTAAGGGCACGGTCTACTTCCAAGGCCTGCGTGGGAGCTCATGGTTGTAGCCTCCTTCTGCCGTAAGTAGGGAGCAAGATACATTTTTGGGGAGTTACTCCTCTGACCTATTTTACATATTTTCATTGGGATGAAACAAAGAGTGGCCCTATACTACACATCCCTTTTTGTTGCCCACACTGGAAGTTGAGATGGGTAGTTACAGGCCAGAAGAATCCTTTTGTCCTGAGGAGGGAGTATAGACAGGAGAAGAAAGGAGTTTTTTTTTCCGCAGAATAGCTGCTCTGATGAGTTTGAAACATTTATTTAAGATGGGAGGAATCAAATTCTTCAAATCATCAGCTTCCTTGGCTATTCAAAACTTTCATTATCTCTCGCCTCATCAGCCCTCAACATTGATGGATGTGCGGGAGGACATTACCACCAACCTTTATGGAAGGAGAACTGAGTTAATATGAAAGTAGTTGGCTGTGTGTGTATGTCTGCATGTGGTTAGCACTGCAAAACAAGACAACAATGCTTGAAGCTTTCCTGAGATACACTCATTTACATCATGATCTGCTGCCCAATTACTACAGGGTCCTTTTATAGCACTTTTCTTTTTAGATTGTGGTGGATCTTACACATGTCCATGTTTATTTGTGTGTACATGACATACATGTGTAAGCCTTTACTGTGGTATGGGAAGAGGAAATGTATTTAGTTTGCCTACTTGAAGAGGAGAGTGTTGGTTTTTTTTTCTCATAGGAAGTAATCTTGCTTTGTAAGCACATTTCCTGTAAGCATATGTGCTGGAAATATTTATATTTCACTTCCAAAAAGTAAGCTACTAACACCGATGTGACTATAATACCTCTTGAAGTGATGTATAAATTATTATTAAAACATCTCTGTCTTCTGGTGCAATAATTTACTTTCTGAGGTACCTGAGAGAAGCTAGGCTGTGTTCTAGCATTAGTGAGGTTAAAAGGAACTGGAGTGGAAACAAGGAGATTATATTTCAGTTGCAGCACTGAGATAGAAATATGTCTTCAAGCAACTTGTAAATGTCCTGAGGTTCTTTCATTGCCTCTTTGTGTTAATCTCCTGTCTCTTCTGGAACAGCAGTAGGGTGCATTATTAGGAAGCTTGTAGAACATGGCCTCAGTCAGCCATTAGGTTAGATGTGAACTGGAGGGACAGACTGGCACACCACTCACTTCTCTTTAGAGGCAAAGCAGCAAATGCAGAAAACTCTCCTGAGTGATACCATGCATGGGCTCATACAGGTAAGTGAGGGGAATTGTATCTCTGCCCAGCTATAAAGGCCTTCTACCAGAAAAGAGTATTTTGGTACTCTTGTTCTGTTTTGTGTCATACAGGCTACAAAAGTAGGAAGGAGTAACCTGCCCTTCTAAGCAATCTGCATCTGTGTATGAACCCCATCCTTAAACTTTTGAGGTGCCGGTCATTTTTCCAGAGAAAACGGCAGCTCTTGTCTTTACTGAATGACAGCTCCGTCCACACTGTCTGACATATGCTGGAAGTCTTACGAGGAGCGGCTGAGAGAACTGGCATTGTTTAGCCTGGAGAAGAGGAGGCTGAGGGGAGACCTTATTGCTCTCTACAACTACCTGAAGGGAGGTTGTGAAGAGGAGGGAGCTGGCCTCTTCTCCCTAGTGACAGGGGACAGGACAAGAGGGAATGACCTCAAGCTCCGCCAGGGGACGTTCAGGCTCGACATAAGGGAAAAATTCTTCACTGAAAGGGTCATTAGGCAATGAAATGGTCTGCCCAGGGAGGTGGTTGATTCACCTTCCCTGGAGGTGTTTAAGGCATGGGTGGACGAGGTACTGAGGGGCATGGTTTAGTGTTTGATAGGAATGGTTGGACTCGATGATTCAGTGGGCCTCTTCCAACTTAGTGATTCTATGATTCTATGATTCAATTTCGTAGTCCAGCTGATAGAAATACCCACCTAAGGAGATGCAATACTGGACTTGATGGTCACCAATACAAGTGAAATCACCAGTGATATTAGGATTAGAGGCAGCCTGGGCTGCAGTGATCATGCACTGGTGGAGTTCAAGGTCCAGAGGGATATGGGATAGGTGAGGAGTATAGTCAGGAGCCTAAATTTTAGGAAAGCAGACTTCCAGCTCTTCAAGGAATTACTCAGTAGGACCCCCTGGGGCATAGTCCTTGGGGACAAGGGAGTGGAAAAGAGCTGGCAAATATTCAAGGATGTTTTCCATAAAGTGCAAGAGCTCTCAGGCCCCATGAGTAGAAAATCTGGCAGGAA